>PVHT020000521.1:30767169-30797740 GCA_004024745.2 Catagonus wagneri | reverse complement strand
TCTTTGTGCCAGTACCATACGGTTTTGATGACTGTAGCTTTGTAGTAGAGTCTGAAGTCAGGGAGCCTGATTCCTCCAGCTCCATTTTTCTTTTTCAGGATGTCTTTTGCTATTCTGGGTTTTTTTTGTGTTTCAGACAAACTTTAAACTATTTTGTTCTAGTTCTTTGAAAAATGTCATTGGTAATTTGATAGGGATTGCATTGAATGTGTAGATTGCCTTGGGTGGTATAGTCATTTTGATAATATTGACTCTTCCAATCCAAGAGCATGGTATGTCTTTCCACCTGTTTAAGCCATCCTTGATTTCTTTCATCAGCGCCTTATAATTTTCAGAGTACATATATTTAGTTTTTTAAATAACCTCCATACTGTCCTCATAAAAGCTGTTTAGAAGGACAGCTTGCCATGACTCGGTGACCATCGTTATGTGATAGTGAATGCAAAGGAAGAGCTGGGGCTAGCTCTGCAGGGTCTGTTTTACTAGGTGGTGGTACCCTTAGCCCAGCTCTGTGGAGCTCACTGAGGGCTCTGAAGGACATAGTGATTTCAGATTTGAGTGTTGAAGACTGAGATCTGCACTAGGTCACGGTGAATGTTCAGGGTGGGGTACCCACTGTACAGTGATGCAGAATAGGTCCTCTGTAGACCGCTAAGTAGAATGGTGAACGTGGTTGTCCACTGGGACTGTGCTTCCTGAGGAGAGAGGAAGGGGGAGAAGCCTGTGGACTGTCACGGCAGGCCCCTGGCCAGGGCAGCAGTCACGGCCGGGCCATATGGATGGATGTGAGCAGAGGGTCAGCTGTAGCTGCACAGAGCCGGGCCCGGACTGCAGCGAGCACCGTGAGCCAAGGCAGCTGACTGCTCTGGCTGGTTTCATAGGAAAGGACAAGGCTTCATTTTATCTGCATTTTTCCTTCTAAAGAGCTACAAGTTCTGGCACATTTTGCGTCTTTAAAGCATCCATTTTTCCACCTGCCCGAGCCTCCATCACTCACTGGTCACCTGATGTGTGGGGAGCTCAGGGCTAAGCTGTGACGAGGCATGTTTTCTGTCAACCAGGAGCCCTGTCTGTGCAACCAGCCACAGAAGTCTGCCCTCTGTCTGCAACGGAAGGGACTGGGGCCCTTCTGAGGCCAAGGTCCCCATACTTCGCTAGGGAGACCAGAAGACTGGAGTGTGCTTCTTACCTACTTACAACGATTCTGTGACTGTCCATTGCTTTGGATCAAATTCCACACCTTGTAAACGTGGCCTCCATGACATTCCCTCCCCTTCCCCAGCGGCTCTACCTCCCACCCTTGTGCCTGCGTTTTACATGTTAACAATAATGAACAGGGCACAGGATTTCAACCCAGATACCTTCTGTATACATACATTTTTTTCCCATCTGTAATTCCTCTTCTCATGTGCCTGGAAGGCTTCTATTTATTTCTGCAAATACTCTTAAGGCATCACCTCCTCTATGAAGTCTCTGCTGATTGTCTAAGTAGAAGTGACTTTGAGGATGGCTCAAAATTCAGCCTTACCTTGTTGCAAACCCTAGTGTTGCTGCTGCAAGGAACTGTGAGCAGTCATGTAAGTGCTATGGATCTGAGCCCCCACTTTTAAAACCAAAGTTATAATACTCACCTTGTAGGATGTTTGTAGTTAGATATATGTTTGAACTACGTATACAGTATGTTAAGATATCACAATGTGACGTGTCTGTTGCCTCACGAGTTGATCCTCAGTCAGCAACTTTTCCTACATTTACCCGAGGAGCCCCGTGCTCTGTTACTGCAGCCCCACTGCCCCCACTCCCTCCTGTGCACCCCATCTCCATGGCCCCCAGTGAGCTAGCCTCCTGTATTCATGCCTTTTGAACATAGGGCGGCTCCTCTTAAATTCAGGCCGACCCGGGATTCACTTATAACCAACAGACTGTGAGATAAACATCTGTGGGGGCTCCCAAGGCCAGAAGAAGGAAGCCCCGTGCTTTCTGCAATGATCTCTTGGAATACTGCTCCTAGAGGCGGTCAGGCACCATGTAAGCTGTTCGGGGCCTGAGCCCACCATGTTCTGTAGGCCAAGCGATGGGGAGACCTTCCAGGGAGCAGAGATGCTCAGTCAACCCCTGTCCCGTCGTACCATTTGTGGGTCAGAAAGCCGTCTCAGCATCCAGCCTCTGACACCCCAACCTTACCCAGTGTTGCCTAGCATCTGACGGATGCCCCCGAGAGATCTGCCCAGCCAATCTGGAGTGGTGCTGGATGATGAGCTGTTGTCTTAACCTGCTAAGTGCTGGTAGAAAACCGGAACACTCACCTTCTCCAGAAGGCTCCCCCCAGGCTAGTGGGAAAGCCCCCGTGATGTCCTCCCACAAAGGAGAGGGCACCACATGGTCGTCTCCACTGTCCCTGCCTGCATCTGCCACGGGGGGGCAGGGACCCTGTCTGTCTTGTGTACATTGTCCTCCAGGACCCGGCAGAACCTGTCAACTAGGTGGTATAGAGACGTTTTTTCCTCCTTTTTTTTTTTTTTTTTTTTTTTTTGGTGGCTGCGCCCATGGCATGTGCAAATTCCTGGGCCTGGGATCAAACTGGTGCCACCAACAGTGACCCAGGCTATAGCAGTGACAACATCAGGTCCTTAACCGCTAGGCCACCAGGGAGCTCCTGAAGACACTCTTGACTACATATGATGTTCACACTATATTGTAGCCAGTTGCCTCCTCCTCATTCATGAGCTCCTAGAAGGCAGGCCTCAGTCAAATAGGATTAATAATTACACCTACACAAGAATTTGCTATGAAAAACGAGGTGATGTGTGTAAAATACTCAGCAGGCTTGGTGTCTAGCCAGCCTTCAGTAAGCATCAGGTGACACGGGACTGGGCTGTGGGAGGTGCTCATTAAATGCTGAGCTCGGGGAAATGGCAGGACCAAAAGAGCAGAACCAGTGAGCAGCACCACCAGCGGCCCTGTGAAGCCCAGGGAGAGCTGCTAAAGGCAGGACCCCGATTCCTTGGCCAGGGTGCAGGAAGTCGGGCTTGATCGTGGGGACTGTCCCTTCACTCCCGTCACTGCCAGCTGTAGGGTGCAGGGAATTACCCGCATGAGCGTGAGGATGGCGTGGACACCAGGGTGGGGGTCTGCGGACGTCTTTCTTCCCAGACCTGGAACAAACCGAGAGGAAACAATGGGGCCCAAAAAGGCCCAGCCCACTGCAGAAAGCCATGGAAAAAGAAGTGCCAAATACTGCATGCACACAGGCGCCAACTATGAAAGACCAGTAAGAGCGTAGCCCAGCGCGTCCTGCAGCTGCCGGGGTGCAGCTCCAGGGTTGTGGCAGGACTGCGGGGACTCATTCCCGCTCCCGTCAGTGGCCCCAGTCACCTCACCTCGCCCGAGGCCTCTGGTGACGAGCACGCGGTCCGCTCTCCCATTTCTGTCCCATTACCCCTCTGTCCTGTGGCGCTCAAAGTGTCCCTCTCAGCTGTGACCGTACCTCACCCCTCACCCCGCACCTGCACTCAGTGGTGCGCTGGCCGCTCGCGCCCCCTGAGAACCAAGCCCTGTTGCTGCTGGAAAGCACATCTCAGGAAAGGCGGTGTGTTAATGACGCAGCGGTGGCGGCAGGTGGGTCAGTGGGTCGGGGATGCCGGCCCCTCCCCACTCACTGTGGTCCTGAAGCTGTAGGTTCTGCAGCCGCTCCCCAGCTCTGTGCATCTCCGCGGGAGAACCAGACAAAACCACCAGAGGCACCATTTTAACGCAGCAGTGTCTCCGCTCCTCCTCTTCTGTTTCCATCCCCCGAAAACAGAAAATCTCAGACAGACGCTAACAACTTTCTAGGCCAACTTTCTACCTTCCTTCCGTAAGAACCCAAGCAGATGGGACTTTGCTTACACCCAGGACAAACCCTTGGACAGGCCCCGAGTGGGTCTGGCGTGCTCGTCAACCATCTTTACAGCCTGATGACTCCAGCTCCGCAGGTTCACCTCCACCAGTGCTTGAGGGTTTGAAGCGGGGTTTTTTCTGCCACCGTCCCATTCAGCTCATTCATCCTTGATCTTCAGGACCAAGGTAACACGTGTGCTCACTTGAGAAGCTCATAGCTGCATAGCTCATCCCACCCCGGACTTTTTTTTTCACAAATAGATCTTTCATTTTTCTTAAACATCTATATGGTACTTATGACGAGTCAGGTACTAACCTAGTACTTAACAAGTGTTAATTTATTTAATCTTCATGACAATCTTATAAAGTGGGCTTTGTTATTATTACTGCTATTTGGGGATATTATTACCCTTACGAGGCAGTCAAAGTGTAATGAAATTAGTCATACAGCAAATAAATGGCAAAATTGAGTTGTCTGATGTTGCCATACAATTTTTCACCTCTCCAGTTTTATTGAGATTTAACTGACATACAGCACCGCGGAAGTTTAGGGCTCACAGCATCATGATTTGACTTCCATACATCATGACAGGCTTATCACAATAAGTGAAGGTCCATCATCTCTTAGAGACACAAAATGAAAGAAAAATATTTTTTTCTGATGATGAGAACTCCTGGGCTTTGCTCCCTCAACAACTGCAGTATCCAGCACACAGCAGTATTAATTATATTTATCACGTTGTCCATGACATCCCAGTGCTTATTCATCCTGTAACTGGAAGTTTGTACCTTTTGACCACCTTCATCCAATTCCCCCTCCATGGTTACCCTAAATCTGATCTCTTTTTCTATGAGTTTGTTTGTTTTGAGGTATAATTGACCCACGACACTATGTTAATTCTGGTGCACAACAGAGTAATTCAGTATTTCTACACACTATGAAATGATCACCATGACAAGTCTAGTTTCGATCTTTCACCATACAAACTCACTGCATGATTATTGACTGCGTGATTTTCCAAATGTTACATTTCATACCCACGACGCACTTATTTTGAAACTGGAAGTTTCTACCTTTTAATCTCTCATATAACTTTTATAAAAACATGTTAACTTTTAGTATATCTCATGCTTATAGACAATAAAGTGTATCTGAAATTCACATTTAACTGGGCATCTTGTATTTTACCAGGAAATCCTTAGCAAAACAGAATTGAACCCAGGTAGTCTGATTGCCAAGCCACGCCTCTCATAGCCCCATCTGAACGGTGAGGTGCTTGTGGATCTTTCTTTCTTTCTTTCTCCTTTCCTTCTTTCTTTCTTTCTTTCTTTCTTTCTTTCTTTCTTTCTAATTCAGTGCCTTTTATTATACTTACTGTTGTACAACCATCATCACAACCTAATTTTAAAATATTTCCATCTCAAACCCCTAGTTTATCCCTCCCCTCACAACTTGTCTCCATGGGTAATTACAAGTTTTTCAAAGTCTGAGAGTCTGTTTCTGTTCTGCAAATAAATTCATTGTATCCTCTTTTAGGTTCCACATATTAGTGATATCATATGACGTTTGTGTCTCACTGTCCGACAAATTCACTTAGCGTGATAATTTCTAGGTCCATCCATATTGCTGCAAATGGCATTATTTCATTCTTTTTATGGCTGGGTAATATTCCATTGTATGTATGTATCGCATCTTCTTCATCCATTCCTCTGTAGATGGACATTTACGTTGCTTCCAAGTTCTGGTTTATTGTAAACAGTGCTGCAACGAACACTGGGGTACACATATGTTTTTGAATTATGGTTTTCTCTGGATAGAGGCCCAGGAGTGGATTTTTTCTTTTTTTCCTTTTTTTGACCACACCTGCAGTATATGAAAGTTCTTGGGTCAGGGATTGCATCTGAGCTGCAGCTGTCACCTACGTGGCAGCTGCAGCAAAAACAGATCCTTCACTCACTGGGCTGCAGTGGAACTCCCAGTACGGAAGGGCTCTGTCCTGGCCGCCCCTCCATCCCTCCCCTCAATCTCACCTGCTCTGCAGGTATGTGTGGTTCAGCCTGTGCGGCGCTCTCCTGAATGCAGGAGGCATCCTCCAGTGTGTCATGAATGGCCATTTATGAAGAAAACAGAGGGGCCATTCTGTCCTGTAACTTTTTCTGATGTGAGCCCCCCCACCCCCTTCCAGAGGGGCACAGGGACTTACAAGTAAAAGGATAAGGAAGAAATTGCTCTCATTTGAGTTGGTCCTTCTGAGCCCTTAGAACAGAAAGGTAAGCATTTCTTCACCGAAGAAGGACAAGTTAGTGACATTTTCTCATTTTGCTGCATGTGATATTCACACTGATTCCAATTATGTGCAGTGCAACTTCCAGAGTTCAGCTTCAGAGGGCCACCAGGTTTTCTGCTCAATTGGATGGAGGCATTTTAAATCATTTCCACTTCCTGGCACCAGAGTCATTGTTTTCTTTATAGCTAACTTTCCTCTTTTTTTCTCCTAGCACAGCACAAAAGGTGGGAGGTTGCTTTAAAGGAAGGCATTTATTTTTAACAATAAACCAAGATCTGGGAGAAGGTAGAATTAGATAGAAAGTTCCTATAAAATGAAAAAGGAAAAAACCCCACAAAGACATTTCATTCAAGAAAAAGATTCTGCAGAGGAAATGAGTTGTTGGCTTAAAAATACAAAACATACAAACTAAAACAAATATTTTCTATTCCTGAGGTGACTCCCCATTTCTAGACTTTTAACATTTGATTCGCTATTAAGAACTTGCATATCCCATCAAGAAGCATGCCTGTGATTTGATGAATATGGGTCCCTCTCTCTCCCCTTTTGCGGCATATGTGAAATTCTTCTCCGAATGCCCTGGGGTGTATCCCATAAGGTCATGCATGACTTGTGCGAACTTCAAGTTTAATCCTCATGTTTTGTGGTGGCTGGGGACTAACATTTGAGGTGAAGCTTTTCATAAGAAAATCGAGGGAAAGGGTTGAGGGATTTAAAGGACATGTTTGTGTGTGTGTATGTGTGTGTGTGTGCGTGTCTGTATGTTCGTGAGGAGGGGAGGAAAAGATTTCTCAAGTCTAGTATCTCTTTCCTGTGTCAGGAGACAGTGCATAAACTCAGCCTGGCTATAAGTTCAGCGCCTCCTTTTCTTTGCCTCCACTCACCCTGCACTTGCTCCCTGAGCCCAGGATGCCCCTGTGGCTCAGTGGACCCGACGGTGTCTCTCTGAGGATGCGGGTTTGATCCCTGGCCTCGCTTGGTGGGTTAAGGACCCAGCATTGCCCCGAGCTGTGGTGTAGGTCACAGATGCAGCTCGGATCTCATGCCGCTGTAGCTGTGGTGTAGGCTGGCAGCTGTAGCTCTGATTTGACCCTTAGTCTGAGAACTGCCATATGTGCGAGTGTGGGAGTATAGTAGGAAAGAAAGAAAGGGAAAGAAAGGAAGGAAGGAAGGAAGAGAGGGAGGAAGAAAGAAAGGAAGAAAAAACGAGGCACAGACTTTGATTAATTAGCTCAGGGCTACTTTACCGATGGTGGGCCTGTCCTCCAGTCCATGCAGCCTGGCTTCAGTGCCCTGTCAGCACCCCGATTCCTGCGCCCCATCCTTTCCACACCCCTGACCTTACGTGCATTGGAGCTGCTTCTACTTGGACTTCAGTTCCTCCAACAGACTCAGCTTTCTGGTCACCGCAGGTCACCCTCCTTGTGGACACTTGCTCCTCTGCCTCTGTGAGCTCCTTGGCTCCAGCTAGCTGAAGAGGACAAGCCAGGCTCTGTGACAGCCCCTGGAGACTGTCCTTGGCTGGATGGTCCATGTCAGGGCTGCCCAGGTTTCTGACATAGCGGTGCGGAGACAGATTGTCAGGAGATGCGTGGAGAGACCCGGGGGCAGGTCTGGGAAAAGGACCCAGGCCAGGGAAGGGAGAGGAACCTGGTGGTGCTCGCCTTCTGTGCCTAAGCCCATGACTTACGGGGGCTCAGGGTTCAGAATGAATGAGCATTTCAGCAGAGTTGGTGCTGAGCCAGACTGTGGCCCATAGATCTGAGATGCACCAAGAGCACAGATTTCAGTGTGCAGCAGATGAGCACTAAAATACCGGGCATTGCATTTGCACAAGAGGATCAGGGAGGGACCAGGAGGCAAACACAAGCCTCCATGCACAGGCCCCTTTCCTCAGGAGGCTGAGATGAGTGTTCTCTCTGTCCAGTAAAGGAGTCAGGAACTTATTAACACACCAGCTGACCACCTGCATGCCATGTACCAATGGGGGCAAGTTCCTTAACCTGTTCAAGTCCTTTTTCCCCCTGCTTCTATAGTACCTACCTCTCTGGGTTATTCTGAGCATGAAGCTGGGTGACTTATAATGCCACTGCATTTTGCAATGGTCCGCACACTCTGCAGCAGTGTCCAGGGTGCCAGGGCCATACAGAAAGAGATGATGTGCATCTGAGAGGCAAAGGGTGGTGGCTTCAGGAAGGGGTTGATCTAGAGGCTCAGACTTGTCATTAGGATTATGTCTCTCTCTGTCTCCAAGTGTCTTTTCCTTCATCTCTTTTCATCATCATAGAGTCTTGGTATATAAATACAGAAGTTTCCACAAATTAGATTTATATCCTTCCAAGTTTGGAGAAAAGACACATTTTCCATTCCAATATCTGCAGGAAAAAAAAAATCCCTGGATTTTTGTCAGCTTGGCAGGAATCAGGTCACGTGCCCGTGCTCAACCAATCACTGGGGACAGAGGGCCCTCTGTGCTGCCTGGGAAAAGGTTAACCTCCCCCCAAACATGAACTGAGCAAAGTAAAGACTGACTCTATCAAAGGATATCAGAGCGCCATTGTCAGGAAAACAGACAAGAGATGCTGGGAAAGCAAAGGAGCACACGTGACCCCCAATTATTCTTGCCCAGGCTGAGTTCTGAGTTTGGGTTTGGTACAAGGGTTAAGGATTTGACATCGAAGAACCCGCTGCTGCGTGGAAGAGACCCATGTGAAAACACATCAGTGTGATGGAGTCTTGCAGGCGCTGTGCGTGTGTGGGGCTTGGGGAGGTGGAAAGGCTGTGTGACCTGGGGTGTGGGCCACCCCCTGCAATGAGAGGGTCTAGCTTATGGGTCTAGCTGAGGGCACGGCTCTCACTGCAGAGCTGGCTGGTGTGGGTGCTGGAGGGACCCGGCACGGCTTCCATAGCAGTGGAAGTCGCTGCGGCTGTATTGAGAAGGATGGCTCAGGGAATCACCTACGAGCAGTGGAAATGAATTGCCCTTTTATAAGCTCCTCCAATAATAAAATAAATCAGCTGGATTATTCAGTGATGAAGTGCTCTGCTCTCTGGCCAGGGGGGCTCCACAAGTTATTACTGGCTAACAACAGCGTGTTAATGGGCTTGCGTCTAGGAACCTCAAACGTACAGGTCCTGTGGGAGTCTGGTCATAGAAAAGAGGGGGTTCATGGCAAGCATGAACTATTAGTTCTGCTCAGAATATCACCGCCAGTAACTGCAGGGCTTTCTTGACATCTCCAGCTTGCTAGCATGCCAGTCCTCATCAACTGTCCAGGAAAACGACTGTGACAGGTGCTAACTGGTGATTATAGGAAAGAATACCTGTGGACCGTGTGCTCCAGGTGCTGACCAGTCCTAAGGACAGCCCTCCCCAGAGGGAGCTGCTCCTCAGGTCAAAGTGCTGGCTTCTGTAGGAAGCTGTCTGGATCCCCCCCCTCCCTGGTCAACCACCCCCCACTACCTCCTCCCCCGACTTCTCCCCACCCCCTTCCCTTCCCTCAACCCCCTCCCCAGGGCTCCATTCAAACAGACCCTGAATACAACTTCTGATTCCTCCATCCCCAGCTTCGGCTTTGAAGAAACTCAAATCTTGCTTCAGTTTCTGGCTCTACAAAGCTCTGCAATTTAGGTCCCCTGGTATCTTTCTTGATTTACTTTTCTTCAACCCCAATTTGGGGTAATAATGGAACTGACCTCAGAGAGTGGTTTCCATGGAATCACTGATATCAAAAGCCAGCACTATTCTGGGAATGCAGAGGAGGTGCTCGGTCCACTCCAGCCCCCACTCAGCCCTCCCCTTTCCTTCCTTCCCCTCTGGTCACACTGTCACTCCCGGACTAGATTATGAATTACAAAAGGCAACACAAAGACAGGATATTGTTATTAGTATCATTACTTATTCTTCCCTCAAAGCAAATACTCATTAAGTAATTATTGAGTAGGAATGTCCATTTCAGTCATGCTTGTCTTCAGCCCTGCCAACTTCTTTCTTTCTCAGCTCACCCCGTTCACAGGTGTCGACCTTTCCTTGTTCTGTTCTAGGCAACCCTCAGGGGCTGTCCCTCTGTGTTTCCTTCTTTCCTTCAGTTGTGGTCCACCCATTGCCATCCTCCCCCTGAGGCATTTCCACGCCCTGTGGCTCCTCTTGGGTTGGAGTGTCCCTGCACTTGAAGGGTGCTTCTCGATGAGGTCATTGGCAATGCACATAATGAGGGGAGAGCAGTGCTGGTTTGTAGGAAGAGTAAATGGAAGCTACCAAAGACCTCTGGAGAAAGGAAGCTGAGATAGTTCCAGGGAAGAGTAGGATTTTGGAGAAGTGGGTGAGTTCACAGGGGGACAGGACTGAATCCTGGCAAGACCAGCATCTGGGACCACAGGAATTATAAAGACAGGGCATTCATTTTTTAATGGCTGCTCTGTGGCATATGGAAGTTCTCGGGCCAGGGACTGAATTTGAACTGCTGCAGCAACCTATGCCACAGCTGCGGTAGCACCGGATCCTTTAACCCACTGTGCCCGTGGGGAATTGAAACTGGTTATGTTTCCACAGTGACCCGAGCCACTGCAATCAGATTCTTAGCCCACTGTGGCACAGTGGGAACTAAGACAGGGAATTCTTAATACAGCGTGCTAGTATTCATTCAGATGAGGAGACTACATTTGAAATTTAGAAAGGATGTATTTAAAGCCTATATATATATATATATATTATATATATATATATATATTATATATATATATATATATAATATATATATATATATATTACTCTTTCCATGACAGAAAAGGAACAAGGAATTAAGGTTATAACCACAGGCTTGATCACAGTCTAACTCATTGATCGTCAACCAGGTGCATCAGTTCTGTTTCTACCAGGTCTTCTCATTTGTTTTTTTACATTTTATTTTCTTCTTTTTATAGCTGCACTGGCACCACATGGAGGTTCCCAGGCTAGGGGGCAAATAGGAGCTGCAGCTATTGGCCTATGCCACAGCCACAGCAACGTGGGATCTGAGCCTCATCTGTGACCTATGTGGCAGCTTGCACCAACACTGGGTCCTTAACCCACTGAGCGAGGCCAAGTATCAAACCCACATCCTCATGGATACTAATTGGGTTCTTAACCTACTGAGTCACAGTGGGAAGTCCTTACTTGGTTTTTAAAAACAAAATCAAGAGGTAATGAATATTATCATCTTGCACTGATGAGAAAACGGAAGCTCATAAAATAATGATAGTCACTGCAGTTTTTATAGAAACCAAATATTCTCGCAGAGCCCACGCCATGTACTATGTCAGTGGCATACAACAAACTTATGAGGTATGTGTATGAGCCTCATTTGACATTTGTGAAAATTAAAAAATCAGCAAGAGCGACTTAATTTTTGTCTGAAGTTCCACAGTGTTATTAGTTATTTCAAGAAACCGAGGGGCTGAAATTCAAAAGTCTATCCATTAGGTTCAGCTATATGAGAAACTATCTCAGCACATAGGGTCTTTAAACAAGAATTAATTTAGCCCAGGAGTAATGAACTTTTTATATATATATTAAAGTTACTTTCCAATATCGGTTATTACAAGATATTGAGCATAGTTCCCTGTGCTATACATCAGGTCCTTGTTGGTTATCTATTTTATATATAGGAGTGTGTGTATGTTAATCCCAAACTCCTAATTTATCCCTCTCCCCATCCCCTTTGGTAAACCTAAGTTTGCTTTCTATGTCTGGGAATCTATTTCTGCTTTGTAAGTAATTTCATTTGCATCATTTTTTTTTAAGATTCCATGTATAAGCAATATTATATATTTGTCTTTGTCTTACTTAGTACGATCGCCTCTAGGCCCATCCATGTTGCTACAAATGGCTTTATTTCATTCTTTTTAATGACTGTTTGGGTTTAATGGGAAGATGCACTTCTAGGGAAGTGCCTCTGTAACAGTTGCCTTTTGCTGCATCACAAAGCACCCCAAAACGCAGGGGCTTGAAACAATGACCATGTCCTTAGTTGATATTCTGCTGTTTCCTGGACAGTTTCCTGGTTTGCTCATGTGTCTGTGGTGAGATGGCAGGCTGGACAGTGGTTGGATGGTCTAGGATATCTTCATAGGTTTGCTGTTTGGCTGAAACAACGAGGTGACAGGGTACCACATCCAGCATCCTCTGCAGGCTTCCCCAGGCCTCTTCACTTGGTGGTAGTGGGATATTTAGGTATCTCCTATAGCAAGAGGACAAAGCTCACCAAGCAATTTATTGTTCATGCCTCTACTTATATCACAGCTGGTGATCCATTGGCCAAAGCCAGCCGTGGGGCTAACCCACATTCAAATGACGGAGACACAGACTTTACCTCCTTATAGAATGGCAAAATGTGGTCAGTTTTTCAATGTACAGCAAAATCTTAGTTGACTGAATCAACAGTCTAACAGGTAATCACTGTTCTGCATGGCCTCAAGTTAAACACCTTACTAAAGTCCACATAGCCAATACATCTCCTGAAAAAAAAAAAAAAAGAATTTACCAAATATTTCAACTACTAGTATTCATATCCAATTAAAAGTAAAATACAGTTCTCTGTGTTAGATCATGATAACTGCATAATGATTAGGGCAGTTAGATGTTTTGGACCATGTGAGCAGAAAATTTTCCAGTTACTATGGGGCTAAGCTTCCACAGTCTGCTCTAAATCAGATGTCAAGAGAAAAAGGAGGGGATTCGGAGGGTGGTTACAAGTATCAGTTCCATGGGTAAAAATACAAAGAGCCTAGATGGCTCAACTCTAGGCACATGAAGACAGGTCTAAATTCTGTCAGAGTGTTAGGGGGACCGATACATTCCAGAAAAATTCAGCAAGATTTCTTGCTTCACTTAATTTCAATTTAGTAAGAACAGCACTTCACACCTTACTCCCCTTGGTAGTTCACACGGCTCCTCCCTTCCTTTCGTTAATTCACTTTACTTAAACATTGCCTGGACAGTCATGACACACATCACTATCTCCATGTTGGAGATGGCTGACACTCTCCCAGGACTCCAGAACGTCAGTGCCAGGCCACGGGGAGAGGGGCAAGGAAGGCACTCGAAGGAGGACATGTAGCAGAAGCAGATCAGAGCATTATCTGGAGGGCGGGGCGGTACAGAACTGGCAGCTTTCTTGGGAAGACTCAATGCTTTGGAAAGTCTAGAACCGTGAGCACAAGACAAGGCTTTGGGGATCAGGGAGTTATTGACTGTTTTCTCAGAAAGAAATGTCCTTGGGGGAAGAGGAAAAAGGATGAGGCCGGAAGTGAGAATGCAGGGTTGATGGAAGGCATACAATTACATGAGCGTTTGGAGGTTTCTAAGCAAGTTTCCCAACCGTGGTATGGTTTCAGAGCCAGAATTCTGAATTCCTTTAAAAGAGAATGTTGTTGCTTAGAGGGCTGGCTTGCAGGATATGTTAAAACAAGTTAGGGGGTAAATTTCATACATACACATGAGGTATTTAAATCAGTAGAGAGGTCATTTGTGTGTAACATAAGCAGAAAGGCAGAATGTTATAGAATGGCAAAACATGGTCAGTTTTTCAAAGCACAACAAAACCTTAGCTGTACTAAGGTTTTTAAGATTAAAGTGAGAAAACGGGAAGCTGCATTTCGCATCAGACTTTACGTGCCTCAAGTATTTCAGGATAGAGTTTTACTTACCTGTTTTATCCATTCAATAAATATTTATTAAATGCCTATTATATGACAAGAAATTTGTTAAGCATCAAGAATATATAAATGAACATGATCCCCATACTCAAATAGCCTAGCCAGTGCTCTCCAGTGGAACACTATATAGCATCTATTGCAAGGCACGTACATGCTTTCTGGTATTTCCCAGTCACTCAGAGCCCATCTCAAGTCAAACCAGCCATCGTTCACGTGCTCAAGAGTCACATGGGGTACTGGCCTTCCAAGTCTCCCTATCTGGTCTTGGTCTGCCCCTGTGGGATTAGTATCTGCTTTGGGAGGTTCCTACAGGAATGAAATCTGGAAGCTCTATAATGACTCTCAGAGGGGGTCCCAAGAGCTTTCACCATCACTTCTTGTCCCCATCCTGCCACGCTGCTTCACACTTGCTTGGAGCCTGCTGAGCCCAAGGGTCCTATCCCCCTGCTCTTCCAGATCCTCACCACTGCCTCTACCCCTGCTAATTGTGACCTTAGGGACCAGGAAACCCCAGTGTCCACATTCTAGCCAATCTGTGTTTTTCCCACATTTCCCTGAACCTCATTGGCTGTGCTGATTCTTTTTTCTTTTTCTTTTCTGTTTTTTTTCTTTTTTGTCTTTATAGGGTCACATCTGCATCATATAGAAGTTCCTAGGCTAGGGGCTGAATTGGAGCTGCAGCTGAGGCCTATGCCACAGACACGGCAATACCAGATCTGAGCCGCATCTGCAGCCTACACTGCAGCTTACAACAACGGGATCCTTAATTGGCTGAGTGAGGCCAGGGATTGAAACTGCATCCTCATGGACACTGTGTTGGGTTTTAACCCAATGAGCCATAATAGGAACTGCGATTCATTGCTTGAGGCTCTTGTCACTGGAAAATGAACTTCAGCTCCAGTGTGCTCGCGTTTGCACGTGCACACTAAGGTCAGAGTTCCACTCTGGAGCTAGAAGATAGCTCAGAGATAATTTTACCCACCCTCACTGCTTAGACAGATGGGGAGTGAGGCATGGGGAGGGTGGGAGTTGCTGCAGGATTTGCAGGTAGGAGACAGGTCCCTGACACGCTCTGCATTGCCCTCAGAGCATGAACTTTGTCTGCAGAAAGTCCAAGGTTCTAAACCTAGTTCTGCTGTTTCCTAAATGTGATGGTCACCAAGCCACTGTGTTTCTTAGTCTGTTTCCTCATCTATAAAACTGGCATCATGGTCACTGGCTTGGGTACCAAAATAATTGTGCACTTTGGGACACCCAGGTGATTCAGGCTCCCCACTCAGAGGATTATGAGAATCTTTCTCCGGCTTCACGCTCCTTCCTGCTGGGATGACTCCAGCCACAATGGGAACTCTGAGAATACATTGAAAAAAAAAATCAGATTTGTTACCTAAAAGTAGACAATTGGGAGAGGGCTGGGCTGAAAGTTTCTGTGAGAGAGAAACAATTTCTGAGTTTAACTTTTGTCATGTTTTGATTTCCTAAAGACTTTCGATGGTTTAAATATTCAGAAACTCAAATCAAATCAATACGAATGGAAAGAAGACTAAAACTGAAAGAAAGCTGGAATAAATGAATTTAATTATATTTCAAATGTGTACCCTACACACACTTGAAGGTGTAAGAAAGCAAGCAAGGAAAGAACTAGTTCTAATAACTGATGGTGACAGCATTTTTCTCTATACCCATAATCTGTGGTAGGACGGCATGTGTTTTGGTGTCTGTGTGTGGAGGGAGGAGGCAATTCGCAAGTATTCTCACTCTTGAGTAGGTTTGGTTTAGTTTTATCAGCATAATTCTGGAGCTAATTTAGATGTGATGTAGGACTGAGTAAGTAAGTGTGCTGAGGCTGATGGGAGCCAAGATACTTCCTATAGGGCCTACTAATATGGAATGGGAGATGGATTAGAACTGAGGGATTGAGGGAGTTCCTGTTGTGGTGCAGTGGAAAAGAATCCAACTGGGAACCATGAGGTTGCGGGTTCAATCCCTGGCCTCGCTCAGTGAGTTAAGGATCCAGCATTGACGTGAGCTGTGGTGTAGGTTGCAGACATGGCTCGGATCTGGCATTTCTGTGGCTGTGGCATAGCCTAGCAGCAACAGCTCCAGTTGAAACCCTAGCCTGGGAACCTCCATATGCAGCAGGTGCAGCCCTAAAAAGACATAAAGCCAAAAAAAAAAGAATTGAGGGATTGTTGTGAACTCAGGATTTCTGAAATAGGGGTCGATAGGTATATCATGTGCATAGATATACTTATGTGCACATGCATGTGCATACATATGTATACGTGTGCACATGTGCATACTTGTAAGTATGTGGATTTTATTTTTTTTCTTTTTAGGGCCACACTTGTGGCATATGGAAATTCCCAGACCAGGGGTCGATAGGAGCTACAGCTGCCAGCCCATACCACAGCCACAGCAATGGGGGTTCTGAGCCGCGTCTGCAAACTACACCACAGCTCACAGCAACACCAGATCCTTAATCCACTGAGCGAGGCCAGGGATAGAACCCACAACCTCATGGATCCTAGTTGGGTTCATTAACCACTGAGTCATGAATGGAACTCCCTGTGTGTGCATTTTAATGTGACAAAAGTGTAGCTAGTTCCTATCTTTGTCTCCTGAAAGAGCCAGAAGCAATGCCATCCTCACAGCAATGAGCACGCTTAATACTCAAATCTTGGTCTTTAACACCATTTGCATTAAAATGCACTAGGGCCACACTGAAACATTCACTGATTTCAAGGCTGGGCAGGGTGGGTTCAGGATGAGCTTCAGAAATAAATGATGAGCCTGAAACATTTTGCATGCTGGAGAGTAAGAACTATTTTTTTTTTTTAATTATGGAGGCATGTTCAAGAACATAGGAGGGGTTTATATAGGGCAAATACAGGACAATTTGAGAATCAAATATTTCAGTGCAGTAATGAATTAGGAATCATTTAAAATAGGAATACATGAGTCAATATTGAAGATCGACTGAAAGGCAGATAAATAAATACTGGAGAGGAATTACAGTAGGATCCTGAAGGCCACCTAGAAGATGCAGAAATAGCGCTATAGGTGGGTAGATAGGTATTAGCGGATAGGAAACAGATAAAACAGATGAAAAAGCAAATGAGGTAAAATGTCAATAGGTTGATCTGGGTAAATGGGTATTTTTCATGCTGCTTTTATCTTTGCAATTTTTTTTAAAATTAATTTTTTAATTTTGTTTTTGCTTTTTAGGGCCACACCTGCGGCATATGGAAGTTCCCAGGCTAGGGGTTGAACCAGAGCTACAGCTGCCAGCCTACACCACAGCCACAGCAAGACCAAACCCGAGCCGAATCTGCGACCTACACTAAGCACACGGCAATGCTGAATCCTTAACCCACTGAGCAAGGCCAGGGATAGAACCCACATCCTCATGGTTACCATTCGGGTTCGTTACTGCTGAGACACAGAGAAATTCCTGCAATTTTTCTTTAAATTCAAAATATTTTCAAATAAAAGTAAAAATAGTGTTTTGATTTGGTTGTGTGAGAAACCAGGACCTTGACTCCTGTGCAGAGTTCATGATGAAGTGGAGCCAAGCTGGTGAGAAGCCCCAGGGGAAGGGAGCCTGAAGACCAACTTCCGGTTTGTCGCATATT
Organism: Catagonus wagneri; assembly: GCA_004024745.2. Classification (NCBI taxonomy): domain Eukaryota; kingdom Metazoa; phylum Chordata; class Mammalia; order Artiodactyla; family Tayassuidae; genus Catagonus; species Catagonus wagneri. The sequence continues at coordinate 30,780,243 of PVHT020000521.1, read as the reverse complement.
CTCCCTCCAGCCCCTCCCCCGTGCTCACAGCTCCCTCTCTTATAGAAACATCATGCAAAGTAATGAGTCCGTATTTTCCAGCTCCGTACTCTCTTCGCATCACACTATAAATGTCAGAAATAATCCCATGCTTAATAAATCAAATCTGTTGCAGCACAAGATTATGTCCTTTTGTTCCCTCTGTGCACAGAAATACTTTAGGGGAAGACCAACCATCAGACAATTCGCTGTTTGCTTTTGACTTAAGTGCAGCTTCAGACTGAATAGGACCCTCATCAGCTGGGGAGAGCGCAGCCTTGGAAGACGCTGGATGTGAGCTATCAAATGCCATGATGCCTGGAGGAGGCTTCAGGACATGAAGCTGGGGCCTCCTTGCAGTCAAGGTCGTTCTTGCCAGTAGAATATTCTTCATCCCCACATGGTTCTCTTACGCAACAGAGGAGAAGCTCATTAAAAAAGACAAACAATACAGACATCACTTTGGATGTTCTGACATTTCTTTTGCACTGCATCTCAAACATCGCAAGCCACATTTTTTTTTTTTTTTAGGTTATAGAAGACAAGGTTTGTACAAAAATGTTTAAAATTATTTTGAACAAATTTAGAACCTAAAGAAGATACATCCTTGCATCCCCCCTTTTGCTCTCTCTCCTTCCTCTAAGTGTGTGTACACATATATATAACACATACTGCTACATGCATGCATGGCTACGTACACACATGTGTGCATATGTGTTCATGTAAAGTTCCCTGACACTTGTACTGAAATGAACACTCTGTCCTGCAGGGTCAGCCTTCACTCCTTAGGTGAAGAGGGGTGCGCAAACGGCCTTGAAGACCATCTCATCTTAACTGGGCTGAACAAAGGACCTCCAACTTGAACAAACACGGGCATGAAATAATGCCATACATCACTCACACCCCATCAACAAGCCCTGGGGGGAGCTAAGAAGGATTAAACTAACAGTTGGTTACTCTCTGCTCAATAATTCAAAAGCAAAATTAGACTCTCTCCACACGGTATGATTAGGACAAAGCCTGCTGTCATCCCCACATTTCCTTCTCCCTCTGCAGGTTTATCCCTAGAATTTTTTAATTGAACAAATGGCTAAACTTCTCTCACCTCACAGTTTTAATGAAGTGGCGTTGGTTCCGACAGATTCTATGTATAATTAAAGTAAACCACTCTGCTCCTTCCCTTTAAGCCAGGCACATCCATTTTCGTTGAACTCTGAGGTGGGGGAGGAACTTGGGCTTCATTTTAAAAAATCAGCTTTCCAAAATCCAAACCAATCAGACTTCTGAGATGAAGGATGATTTGGGGCTTTCCTAATAAATCCTGTATTTATCAGCCGACTTGCCTTGGAGTTTAAGTCCTAACTAAAGCCAAGCAGCTTGCCTTAACATGATAATACCCTTGAAAGCTACTTAAATTCACATGGCTATTTCTTCTGCGTGAAAGGGCTCAGGTCTGCCACACATTCAACCAATACTATGTGTGTGCTTATGACGTCTAACACGACGAGCCAACGAGGAGCAGGAACCAGACAGTATCTGCTTATAGGACTCCCATTTTGGTGGTGGAGACACGCATCTTGACAGTTGCAGAACATACAGCTTATTAAGTGAAACCTACACTCTGGATATAATCCAGATTGAACAGAAGATGACAGGAAAGAACAGGTGTCAAAGAGGAAATCTGAGCAAATTTCCTGAAAACCTCAATGAGTCTGCATGAAGAATGTGAGGAAAAGAATTCCCAACACACGGAGCAGTATGTGAAAAGCCATAGGGGTTGGGCAGGCATGGGTGGCCGCCTGCAGACAGAGGTGAGCTCTGTGGCTGGAAGCTGGCTTGGGCTGGAATGGCTGGAGAGGCTGGGAAAGCCATTCAGAGGCAGTGTTGATGGCCTCCCAGCCCAGCCAAGGCCCAGCCGAGAAGGACTGTGTCTATTCTTTTTTTTTTTCCTTTCCTGCCTTTTGTCATTTTAGGGCCGCATCCAAGGCATGTGGAGGTTCCCAGGCTAGGGGTCTAATCGGAGCTGTAGCCACTGGCCTACACCGCAGCCACAGCAACGCAGGATCCGAGCCGTGTCTGTGACCTACACCACAGCTCACGGCAACGCCGGATCCGTAACCCACTGAGCAAGGCCAGGGATCGAACCGCAACCTCATGGTTCCTAGTCGGATTCGTTAACCACTGCGCCACGACGAGAATTCCGACTGTGCTTATTCTTAACCATGCTTTTCTTTTTTTTAGTTTATGAACTTCGGCATCTCGGGGCCTTGCTGGCATGGGACAGACTGCCCCTCCTGGGGACAGATAACCCCTAGAGGAACTAAATTACTTACCCCTGAACATGCCTTTGATACGCAATGAACCAATCTCAGGTTCAAACCCCCACCTGCCTCCTCTAGCAGGCCCCTCCCTCTACCACTCCAGGGTCAGCTCTTAGAACTGTAGGAGCTCCTGCAATGAGTCAAACCTCCCAGTTCCAAACCTGCTCAGCTGCTGACCTTGCTTTCCTGTGAAAACCACAACAGAAGCTCTTGCTCTTTTCCTCTTCCTCCCTTCTGCCTCCTGATCAACCGTGGTGGTTCCCAGGTGGTTTCTTAGGAACCGTAGGTAACAAACGATTGTTTCAGTCATTTCCTGTTCTGTTGCCCTTCCGCATACCTAAAATAAAAATGAAGTTCTGGGTACATTTAAAAACAGTGTCCTGGGAGTTCCGATTGTGGCTCACAGGGCTAAGAACCCGACCTAGTGTCTGTAACGATGGGGGTTTGATCCCTGGCCTCACTCAGGGGGTCTTAAGGATCTAGTGTTGCCACAAGCTGTGACATAGGTTGCAGACACGGCTCAGATCTGGTGTTGCTGAGGCTGTGGCATAAGCCCTCAGCTGCAGCTTAAATTTGACCCCTAGCCTGGGAACTTCCATATGCTAAGGGTGCAACCATAAAAAGGCAAAAATAGTGCAGCAGAAGCATTAAAGTAAATACAGCTTGTGATTTCTTTTCCAGGAAGGTAACTAATGTCAGTTCTGAGAACTGGCTGGAGTGCAGGAAGACCCAGGCACCTCACACCAATGAAAAGATCCTGTGATCATCCAGGAGCACAATGCCGCTGAAGGGCTGGTAGGAGGGAGGGTTGGAAAGGTTTCTGAATTTTGCACTCTTGTATCTTATTTTTGCAGTTGTTCTGTCTTCTTACTTTCCTATCAGCCGTCTTTTCTGGCTGTCAGCATACTTCTGAGAAGTTTACTCTCTTCTCTAATTTGCTGTTTCTAAGTGGGCCTGGGCTGGGCTGCCACATACTCTGGTTTATTAGAAGAGTATTTAAGAAAGAGGAAATGGACTGCATGGGCGAAGGCTGGAAGAACTCAACTGCAGACACAATCTATGAGCTCAAATGTATGGACATATCATGAGGCTTTAAATCTTCAGAGGTTTGTTCCAGCTCAATTCTAGGTCTCGGAATTCTGAATATTTCAGATGGAGGAGTATCGTTTTTATAAACAGAAAGGCAGAGAGATTTGGAAAGGCATGAAGTATCATCTGCAGTAGACACTTCATTGTTTCTGGCCACAGAGCGGAAGCAGGCTGGCCAACTTCCTGTTCTGACCACGCTTCTTATGGAACTGTGTGCGCATGTGGTGCAGGACCTCGTTCAGAGCCTGCCCACAGAAACCCAAGCATAATGACAAATATTAACCATGGACACAAATAATAACCTATTCTGCAGACAGACCATTCATGCCATATCTTAGGCTCCAGAAACATAGAGGACAGACTTGTGGTTGCCAAGCGGGAGGGAGAGGAAGTGGGATGGACGAGGAGTTTGGGGCTAGTAGATGCAAGCTGTTTTATTTAGAATGCATAAGCAATGAGGTCCTGCTGTACAGCACAGGGAACTGTATCCAGTCTCTTGGGATAGATCATGATGGAAGACAGTATGAGGAAAGTAGTGTGTGTGTTTGTGGTGTGTGTGTGTGTGTGTGTGTGCGTGTGTGTGTGTGTGTCTGGGTCACTGTGCTGTGCAGCAGAAACTGATACAGCACTGTAAATCAACAATACCTTATAATAAAAATAAAATAAAATTGAAAGAAAAAATACAGATAAGCTAAAGAAAAAAAAAAATAGCCTCCTTGCTGAGTCCAGAGACATTCTAGAGTTTTCAGTAGAGAAGCAGAGAAAAATGGGAGATGGAAAAATTTAAAGGAGCATATGTTCAACAGGGAGTTGACCTTCTAGAAAGCAAACCAGTGCCTGAGCTCACAAGTATCTACCTGCTGCCTGAGCTTCAGTTTCCTTAACTAAGGTGAATGTTGGGAGAAATTTTATTATGCTGTTGGAAGTAACTCAGAAGTACTTGGGGGCATGAGGTCCTGTTTGCAATATGGGCTGATTTCATGGGGTGGGCGCAGCCTTCACGGATATCCAGGTAGAAAGTGTCCTCCCAGTGGTGGGGCGGGCTGACCCCAATCGGGAGATGTGACCTCAGAGAAGGCGCACGCAAGGATCCATTTCTGGAATAACTCCACATGAGAAATAGCCAAGAAAAAGACAGAGATATGCGTGACAGGTCAGGAAGATGTAGAATGAAAATAATGAGCTGGGAGGTGGGTGCCCTGGAGGACAGGAGAGTTAGGGTAAAAGGAGGAGCCAGCTGGTACACAAAGGGTGGTGGAAGCACTGACCTCTTACTCAGGATAATAATGGTTACATTTGTTTCCTTGTACTGTGTAGAAGGCTTGGGCCACACCTTGTGTCCTTATATCTGGTTCTGAGAACAACCATTACCCTCTTTCAAGTAGAACAGGATACAAAATTGAAGAGAGGCATTTGAACTTGCCCAAGATCACACAGGTAACTAACTGAAAGCATGAAGGATTCAAGGCATCGTCTCTCCATAACTTTGTCCTTGACCTTCCATGAGTCTTATCTGGTGCCTCTCACTGCAGAAGTGGATGTAGCTATGTAAAGATGGTACATTGGCCTGGAAGGATGGACACCCATTGAAACATAGCCCCATTGTACTTCCCCAGGGGAATTCACTTGCAGTTTTGTTAGATACTTCACTTCCCACTTACAAATAGTGATGGAACAGCACCCAATTAAGTACACAAAGGAAATAGGAAAGGGTAAAATGAGATTTGAATGGAGTTGGTGGGACTGGACACAAAGCAGGCAGAACTTAAATTGGGCAGAAAAGGAAAGTGAGATCCCGCTTGGAAACACAAGGAACTGATCCTGGAGACAGATCCTTCCAGAATGAGAAGGAAAACTTATCTGTAGGGGCAGGGGATGCTCGTCGCCCTGTGCTGAACCTCTTGTGGACACTCCTTTTCTAACCATCACCATGTCCACACAGAAGGAGGTGAGCAAGCTGACTGATTAAACCATACCATATTGGACAACAGTTTGTAATCAGCAAGGCTAACTGTGTACTAAAAGGTAGCTGAGTTCTGGTTCCTCAGCTTAACTTCCTCCCTTCCACTTTGGTTCCACACAACCATGTGTGTAATGGACTTGCGGTCACCTGAGCAACTCACAGATCTCTCTGGCCCCAACTTCTTTCTTATTTGTGGCTGGATAAAAGTAGGTCAAGCCTAAGATTTAGGGATGTTGATGTGCAGGACCAGGGCAGTAGAGGTCCTAGCCCTGACTTCTGTGCTCCAAACCCGCCCTCACCCAGCCATGCAGCAGGGTTTCCTGGTCTGCTCTACCTCACGTACACAGCACAGTCACTGCTCTGGCTTCTGATACCCTCCTTTCACACTGCAGCCCACCACTGGCCGTGAAGCTCCGTGGGCCAGACCAGCCTTGGGCTGTGGGCAGAGGCAGAGCTTGATTGCTGCTTGGATGCCCTGTCTGTCCATCACGGAAGGCCATGAATGTCATAACACTGACCTGCTTCTCTCAGGTCCCAACCCCACCCAGCCAGGCAGCTCATGCCCTAGAGGCAGAGGTTGTTGCCTCCCCTCCCTTAAGTATTTCTGGTGGTTTCTGTGAAGTCAAGCTGCTCTTTCTGATGCAGCTCTTCATTGCAATAATTCCAGATCTCGCAGACTTTGAGATCATCTTGTTAAAATGTAGTGTCTGATTCAGGAAGCAGTGGGAGGCCCGAGTTTCTGCATCTTCAACAAGCTCCCAGGTGAGGCGGGTACTACCGGTCCATGGACTCACTTTCAGCAGCAAGGCTGTAATTCAGTGCTCTGAACACTGTACCAGCGCCCCCTCCTGTTCCTTGAATTTACCCGTGCTAAGCTTCTAGCTCTTCCAGACCTGCTCTTAATACCCAAGCATGTTGTTTTCTCTCTGTATGCGTTGACCTTGGGTTTCTTCTATTCTTGTCAACCCAGTGATTTTCTTTTCTCTCATCAATTGTTCCTATCAGTATCCAATATGTCGAGTGAACAAAACATTCTTATTTTCCAGTACTGTTTTTCAACTGGTATTAAATATCCTGCATAGGTGATGAAACAAACCCAAGTACTAAATACCATTAATTCTGACCTCTGTAGAAAAATTGCATTTCTATGCTCACCTGATTTTGTCCTTTTTTTTTTTTTTTGCCATACTGACAGCATGTGGAAGTTTCTGGGTCAGGGATTGAACCCATGTCAGAGCAGTGACCTGAGCCATAGCAGTGCCAACACTCTATGCTTAACCCACTGAGCCCCCAGGGAACTCCTCTCCTACTTTATGGGTTTGATACACACTATTGCCTTGCCAGCTAAGACATGCTGGAAGGTATATTCTGATCTTCTCTAGAATACATTTAGAGCGGATGGACAATGTGGTCCTGGTGTACAGCACAAGGAACTATAACCAATCTTTTGGGATAGAATATGATGGAAGATAGTATGAGAAAAATTATATATATATGTATGTGTGTGTACAATAAATCACTGGATCAGTTTGCTGTACAGCAGAAATTGGCACAGCATGGTAAATCAACTATAATAAAAAAAGACAAAAAAAGAATCGTTCTTGTGAACTGTTACATTAATCAAGTTGCCTTATGGCGTCTCAGGTTAACTGTCTTGGTTCTGTGTTGCCTTCAGGGTTTTGTGATGCCAAGTCTGTTCTCTGTACCTCCCAAACCCTCCCATCCCAACCCTGGCCCTTAAATAGCTGGTCACCTCCCACAGTATTAATTGAGAGAAAGGTGGTCAAATATAGCCCGTCATCCTAAAAGTAGTTGCTGCGTGCAGGCATGCTGCACAGAATCTGCATCCTGTGATGTGTCCCAGTTCTTTCTGCTGTTGGCTCCAAGGAACATCCTGTCCCCAAAGGACAGCGTCGAAGTCACAGCTTGATGAAACTCGTGGAGAACAAGTAGGTCTCTTCTTCGCACTGGAGCTACTTTGATATTTTCTTTCCGGAAGATGCTTTATGAATGAATGCATCAATGTAATTCTTTTTTTTTTTTTGTCTTTTTGCTTTTTTATGTAGAGCCGCACCTGCGGCATATGGAGGTTCCCAGGCTAGGGGTCTAACAGGAGCTGTAGCTGCCAGCCTTTGCCACAGCCACAGCAACGCGGGATCCGAGCCGCGTCTGCAAACTTCACCACAGCTCACAGCAATACCAGATCCTTAACCCACTGAGCAAGGCCAGGGATCTAACCCGCAACCTCATGGTTCTTAGTTGGATTCGTTAACCACCGAGCCATGAAGGGAACTCCTCATCAATGTAATTCTTAAAAAAATCAAAGTCTGAAGGCTGATGGTATGAAATTATCAAAACTCCAAGAAGTCTCAGCCAGTAGCAAGTCCCTTCAAGGAAAGACATCATCTTCATCTTCAAGCTGTAGCTAATTGCCTCTTTGTCATCCTTTGCCTAGAAACATCAGCAATCGGACCATATAGGTGCTCTGACATAACAAGGTTGATACTAGCTCGACAGAGCTGTGTGGTTTTTCAAAGGCTTATAAGGTTGAACTTGGCATCCTTCATCACTAATCTGTGGCCTTATTTTGTCTCCCGTTTCATGTTCTGCCACATTTAATTTACTGCTCTCTTGCTCCAGATGACACTGATGGTGTTGAAAGTCAGTGAGGCAAGTGGGGGAGGAAGAGGGGAGGACTGTGGTTAATAAATGTGGTTCTAGCAATGTGGTGTGTATCTGACCTTTATCTTTCAAATCACCTGTAAATCCAGACCAGTCAATGAACTGATAGATGACTGTGTTATGGGAGACAATGAAATTAGGGGAGCAAATTCCAATACAAGGAAAAATGGAGGTGCTTGTCCAGTCCACAGCATCCTGCTCTGCAGTTTGTCTTAAGTGGCTTCCTGGTGGTGATGCTGAGTGAAGAGGACTGGTTGCTAATGGGAATGGATGACCAGTTTTCTTATAGGGGAGGATGATGAATACTTGATCTCAGAGGTTGTTTTCAGAAGAAGGGAGATAGTGTTATGTCTATGAACATCAAGAAATATGTTAGGGGTTTCTTCTCTCTAAAATGGGGTAAGAAAACAAACCTATCCATGTCACATGCTCCAGATGGCTCATGGGAAACATTAAAGCCCGATACCTTGCTTTTTGCAAGGAAACTATTTAGTTCACCTCATTATCACATTCACGCTTACTTACTCTTATCTACTTCCCTAAAGCGTCTTCCCCCAAGTACAAAATCATGCTATTTTGCATAACTTTGGACTTAGCTCTCTAATTCAGGTCTTTGGGACCTTCTGTGCATTGAGTAAAGTTTATAAGTACTAACTTAGATTGTAAAAAAAGCTATCCCTGCCAGCACAAGTTGCCCTTCTTATGACTGCGATAGATTCAGACAAGGCACAAAGGGAACATGTACGAGAGACTCCAAGTACCTTTTTTAAACAAATTTTTCTATCTGTTTTGGGCCACACCTGCAGCATATGGAAGTTCCTAAGTGAGGCGTTGAATCAGAGCTACAGCCACAGCCACAGCAACATGGGATCCGAGCCGCATCTGCAACCTAAACCATAGTTCATGGCAATGCCAGATCCTTAACCCACTGAGCAAGGCCAGGGATCAATCCGCATGCTCATGGATACTAATCATGGTCATTACTGCTGAGTCACAACAGGAACTCCTCTGAGTACTTTTTGATGGACCTTTGTCTACTCTCATTTCCCTGTGGCCTCTATTCTTAGCCTATGAAAACATTTCCCAGGTTATTACATGTATACTATTAATTAAGGCCAGCACTCACTGCTGTGAAAGATGAATCCTTCAATCTCAGTGACAACACACTAGGTCATTTCTCATTCACACAAGGTCCAAATGGAGGTGGTAGAAGAAGAGGACAAGCCCTGCAGTTATGCAGGACCCAGACTAACAGGTGATCTGCAGTATTGACATGGGGTTTCCAGGACTGTCTGGTCTTCAGAGGTGTCAGCAGATAGGGGAGCAGAAAGATTGGAACTATAGGGGTATTTAACATGCAGGATGCAAGGACAGATGAGGTCACCTAACTTTTGGTGAAGCTGGGGGTTTAGTTGAATTGTCTGCTCGGGAAGAATGAGAAACAATGTCATGAACAGCTAGCCAGTTGTTGGTCTGCTCAAGGGAAAGAGATTTGGACTGAGAGACAGAAGGATTGAGCTCTACCTAGTTCTGGCTTTGCCACTAATTTAACAAACAGTCTCTTCATTTAATTAGCTTCCCCTGACATTGAATTTCATATAAACAGTAAATACAATGTCTGGTCCCTGAGAAAGCTTCCAGTGTTAATAGATCATAAATTTGTATTAATAACCAAAAAAAAAGAAAAAAAAAGAAAAAAGAGTGATAGGTAGAAAGAGGCTGTTTATTTTTTGGTTTTTGTTGGTTACTATATTTTTGTCCTGTGTCTTAAAATTGATCCTGGTTGATACTTTATACCTATCCAAAATTTTTCTTTTGTCTTTTTAGGATCGCACCTTTGGCATATGGAAATTGCTAGGCCAGGGGTCGAATTTGTGCCAGCCTATGCCACAGCCACAACAATGCAGGATCCAAGCTATGTCTGCAGCCTACACCACAGCTCACAGCAATGCCAGATTCTTAACTCACTGAGTGGGGTCAGGGTTTGAACTCTTGTCCTCATGGATACTAGTCGGGTTCTTTACTTCTGATCCACAACAGGAACCCCCTAAAGCATTTCAACCCCCCCTTACATATCAAGCATGTCTGTCTTTGAGTTCCACAGAGTCTAAATGAAATTTTATTTACTTATTTTCATTTTTTAAAGTTTTATTGAAGTAGAGTTGATTTACAAGGTTGTGATAATTTCTGCTGTATATCAAAGTAACTCAGTTATAAGCATATACACATCCATTCTTTTTCAGATTCTTTTTCCCACATAGATTATCACAGAATAGTGGGTAGAGTTCCTGGGACTACACAGCAGGTCTCTGTTTGACTGTTGTTCCATCTTAGCTAATGTCAATTTATTTGTTTCTTTCTTATCTTGGTTAAGTTCCCGAGTGACATGTCTACAAGGTCTTGGGAATGAGGTCCAGAATGTGAGGGTCCTGTAATCAGAGATGTGGAGCACAAGTAACTATTACAGATACTCCTCAACTCATGACAGTTTTGCTTAACGATTTTTTGACTTTATGATGGTGTGAAAGTGCTATGCATTCAGGAGGAAAGGTACTTTGCATTTTGAATTTTGATCTTCTCCTCGGATAATGATGAGTCCAAAGGAACGTTCTCACCATGCTGGGCAGTGGCAGTAATCTGCAGCTCCCAGTCAGCCAAGTGGTCACTGGGGAGTCAACAATCCTTACAGTTACAACCATTCTACGCAAACAAGCATTGTTTTTCACTTTCAGTACAGTATTCAATAAATACACGAGCAGTCAACATAAATAGGCTTTGTGTCAGATGATATTGCCCAGCTCTAGGCTAATAAGTGTTTTGAGCACATTTATGGTAGGCTAGGCTAAGCTATAATGTTTGGTAGGTTAGGTGTGTTGAATACATTTTTGACGTAAGATATTTTCACTTTATAATGGGGTTATTGGGATAGTACCTCATCTTAAGTTAGGGAAGATCTGCAATTTTAGAAGTTTACAGTCCATTTGGTTGAAGGTTGCTCGGCATTTGGTTGTATTTTTGCTTCTCAACGGCGGGTCCAGTAATGGAGTGGCTGTCGGTACTGATCACTGCAAGATCATTGCAAGCTTAGCGAGAATCAGCTGCTGGGTCACGGCGAGGATAGGACGCCTGCGAGAGGAGCAAGAGGCTGCACGGAAGCTCTGCCTGCGGAGCCAGGGGCAAGTTTTATCCTCCAAGCGGCGTGGGGGCTGGAAAGCCCCAGCTTCTTAGATCTGCAATTTTAATGATTGATAGCAGAGAAGATCATATTTTCCTCAGAACTCATATCTCCTACAACATCAAATGCATATTTTTCTGGAAAATGTATGTAATTTAATTCCTCACTTAATTTGCTAACAACTGATATGCATTTAATGTACCTATCACTTGACTATGACTGTTCCTACTTCTCCTCTGCCATAAGTGTTCTCCATGAAAATGAGTCCCCAAAATACATATTCAAATCACTACAATGAATTGTCAAGTAATCCATTGCCTGATGATTATTTTCAAGTGAATATATCACAAACTTTCACAGTCAATAAACTAATGACAAAATTGGCATTAATTTATTTATGCCTTAATTATTTCCAGAAATACCAAGTGTAATTTTCTGCTTTGGGCTATGAAGAAGCAGTAACGAGGATCAGACTCTACCACCATAACAACAGAAGCCTGGTGAGTGATGCATAAGGGTGATCCCAGAGAGAAGGAAAACCAGTGAGGCCAGCCAGCCCTCAAGGTGCGCAGCTTTACACTGAAGGCATTTTTCTGGACCACAACCCGGGTCCAGAACAGAAGAGTTTTGTCTAGTTGAGGACCCGGAGAGCAAAGTCCAGGAAAGCTGAGCTGAGTGACCTTCGTGGGGCAGAGTAGCAAAGAAAAGAGATCTAAGCAGGATAGAGGTCAGAAATTTTCATAGGTAGTATGAATACTAACATGCACACGCATAAGTAGAAATTCCAGAAAGTCAGAAAAAGAAGAACTTATGAGGAGTTACAAAGTGAACAGTTCCTGGAATTCACGTAGCTTTGGGAGATGTTTGAATTCTGTCTAGACAAGATAAACCATACTAAAGACACTGAATAATCAATAATAACACCCCCCCAATAGTAAATTATTAACAGTATGGCTAAAATAGTACCAGAGTAAAGCTAATTAGACCCACCTTAACAAAAGTCAAGAGCAAGTCTAAAATAGATCAACCTAATTCACAAATAATTTAACTCCCTGTTCCGTGAACTTCAGCACTCTTTAAAGTGATATGATTAATTCCAAATACTGAACAATATAATGACACAATGTCCAGCACCCAGTACACATGATTAGATAGACAAAGATGCAACAAATTTTGACTTGGAACTAGGTAAAATTCAGCCACAAGAAACAGACCCATAAGTGAAAGATGCGATGGGATTAGCAGATGAAAAATGAAAAATACCTATAATAAGTATTTTAATATGTTTATAGATTTTTCCATTTTTTCAAGTTTTATTGAAGTATAGTTGATTTATAATGTGAATTCTGCTATACATTGATGTGATTCAGTTATACATGCACACACATCCATTACTGTTGTTTTTTTTTCAGAGCTGCACCTGGGGCATATGGAATTTCCCAGGCTAGGGGTCGAATCTGAGCTGCAGCTGCCGGCCTACACCACAGCCACAGCAACACTGGATCTGAGCTGCATCTGTGACCTATGCTGCAGCTTGTGGCAATGCTGGACCCCTAGCCCACTGAGCGAGGCCAGGGATTGAACCTACGTCCTTAGGGACACTACGTTGCAGTCTTAACCTGCTGAGCTGCAAGAGGAACTCCTACACATCTACACTTTTTCAGATTCGTTTCCCATATAGGTCATCACAGAATATCGGGTAGAATTACCTATGCTGTGCGCAGGTCCCTGTTGGCTATCTGTCCCGTATACAGTGGTGTGCACTTAAATACCTTTTTTATCTTTTTTTTGTCTTTTTGCCTTTTTTTTTTTTTTTTTTTTTTTTT
>PVHT020000521.1:30708213-30766169 GCA_004024745.2 Catagonus wagneri | reverse complement strand
GTTCTTAGTTGGATTCGTTAACCACTGAGCCACGAAGGGAAGCCCCCCCAAAGCATGGATCTTTTTACTGACTCTCTAATTTCACCTTTTACAGACTGCCCTACAATTGGAATCATACACTATTTAACATTTTCACATTGGCCGGTTTCACTTGGTAATATGCATGTAAGAATCCTCCATGTCTTTTCATGATTTGATAGCTCATTTCTTTTTACAAATGAATAATATTCCATTGTCTGGATATAGTCAATTTATCTATTTACCTACTGAAAGACTTCTCATTAAGTTTTAACAAATGTAAATGAATCTGCTTTAAACATTTGTGCATGTTTTGGTGTGGACATACCTTTTCAGCTCCTTTGGGTAAATACCAAAAAGGTGAATGTCGGATCAAATGGTATGAGCATATTGTATGTTTATAGAAATTTATTCATTTCTTCTATGTGATTGAATTTATTGGCATAAGAATTTATTGGCATATATTTATTCATAGTACTCTATTCTGGTCTTTTGTATTTCTGTGGTATCAATTGTTATATATATTTCTGATTTTATTTTTTGAGTCTCCTATAATTTTTCCTTTGTTAGTGTAGCTAAAGTTTTGTCAATTTTGTTTATCTTTTAAAAAAATCAGCCCTTAGCTTTGTTGATCTTTTCTTTTGTCTTTCGAGTCTCTATTTCATTTATATCTTCTCCGATATTTGTCATTTCCTTCCTCTACTAACTTTAGCCTTATTATTCTTTCTTTTCTAATCATTTGAGGTTCAAAATTAGATTGTTTATTTGAGAGCTTGTTTTTTCTTAACATAGGCTACGTCACTATAAAATTCCCTCTTAGACCTTAGACCTGTTTTTGCAGCACACCTTAAGTTTTGGTGCATTGTGCTTCCATTTCCATTTCTCTCAAGATATTTTTTATTTCCTTTTTGATTTCTTTTTTGACCTGTTGGTTACTCAGAAGTGTGTTGTTCAGTCTCCACATATCTGCGAATACTACAGGTTTTCTCCTGCCATTGATTTCTAGTTCAATATGTTGTATTTGGAAGAGCTATTTAACATAATTTCAATATTTAAAAATTCATTGACTTGTCTTGTGGTCTAATATATAATTTACCTCAGAGCCTTCTGTGTGTGATTAAGAAAATATGTATTTTGTTGCTATTGGTTGGATATTCTGTATATGTGTTAGGTCCATTTTTTTTTTTAGATGTAATTCAGGTCCAGTGTTTCCTTATTGACTTTCTGTCTGAATGATTGCTGAAAATTGTTGAAAGTGGGGTATTGAAATCCTCTACTATTTTTGTATTGCTGTCCTCTTTCCTCTTCAAATCTGTGTTAGCTTACTACATGGCGGTGTCCAATATTGGGTGCATACATATTTATTACTGTTATTTTCTCTTGGTGAATTGATCTTTTTATCACTTATTGCCTTTTTATTTCAGTTGACTTAAAATATGTTTTGTTTTATGTAAGTGTAGCTACCCCTGGTCTCCTTTGGTTTTCATTTGCATGATGTGTTTTTTTCCATCTCTTAACTTTCATTTTCTGTCTCTCTGAAAGCTGAAGCGAATGTTTTGTAGGCAGCATATAGTTGGGCCTTTTCTCTTTCTTTTCTTTTTTTCTTTTGCACCCCTCTATGTCTTTTGCATTTAAATAATTTAATCTATTTACATTTAAAGTAATAAATATAGGTAATGATTTGCTATTTTGATTCCTATTTTCTGAGTATTTCATAGATCTTTTGTTCTAGTCTTCTTTTTCCTGTCTTCCTTTGTGATTTGATGATTTTCTATATTGGCATGCTTTCAGTTTTTTTCTCTTTATCTTTTGTATATCTACTATGGGTTTTTGCTTCGTGTTTAGCATGACATAAAATTTTATATATCTATAACAGTTAATTTTAAGCTGATAACATTTTTTTTGTATATAAAATCTCAACTGTTTTATCCTCTCCTCCATAAATTTTGTTTTTTAGAATATAAATTATTTTTTATTTTTAATATGTAGGCATTAGTACAGCCATTTTTTTCTCTCTTTAAAAATTATTGCAGTATAGTTGACTTATGTTGTTGTGTTGGTTTCAGGTGTACAGCAGAGTGAATCAGTCATACATCTAAACATATCTATTCTTTTTCAGATTCTT
Organism: Catagonus wagneri; assembly: GCA_004024745.2. Lineage (NCBI taxonomy): Eukaryota > Metazoa > Chordata > Mammalia > Artiodactyla > Tayassuidae > Catagonus > Catagonus wagneri. The sequence goes on along the minus strand of PVHT020000521.1, from coordinate 30,764,026 downwards.
TTCCCATATAGATTATTACAAAGTATTGAGTAGATTTCCCTGTGCTATATTGTAGGTCCTTGTTAGTTATCTTTTTTATATACAGTAATGTGTATATGCCAGTCCCAACCTCCTAATTCATCTCTGCCCCCTTTGGTAATCATAAGTTAGGTTTCAAAATCTTTGAGTCTGTTTCTGTTTTGTAAATAGATTTTTTGTATCATTTTTAATTAGATTTCACTTATTAGTGATCTCATATGATACTTCTCTTTCTCTGCTGTCTTACTGCACTTAGTGTGATAATCTCCAGGTCCATCTGTGTTGCTACAAATGGCATTACTTCATTCATTTTATTCCATTGTATGCATGTATCACACCTGCTTTTTCCATTCCTCTGTCAGTGAACATTTGGGTTGCTTTCATGTCTTGTCTATTTTAAATAATGCTGCTACGAACATTGAGGTGCATGCATCTTTTCAAATTAGAGTTTTGTATGGATATATGCCCGGGAATGGGGTTTCTGGATCATTTGGTGGTTCTCTACACTGCTCTCTATAGTTGCTGTACCAATTTATACTCCTAAAAACAGTGTAGTTTTAGGGTCGCACCTGTAGCATATGGAAGTTCCCTGGCTAGGGTCAAATCAGAATTGTATCTGCTGGCCTACATCACAGCCATCACAATGCCAGATCTGAGCTGAGTCTTACCTATACTGTATCTCACATCAATGCTGGATCCTTAATCCACTGAGCAGGGCCAGGGATTGAAGCCACATCCTTATGGATATTAGTCAGGTTTACTACCACTAAGCCACAGTGGGAACTTCTGATTGTGGTTTTGATTTGCCAAATTTTAGGTTTTTCATGTGACAATTTACATATTTTTATATTTTATAGTCGTTAACAAGATAATGTACCTATAACTATTTTTAATCTTTTGTCTTTTAGTTTTTTAAATTAAAGCCTAGTTTATTTACAATGTTTCTTCAATTTCTCTTGTACAGAAAAGTGACCCAATCATGCACATTTCCCTGTGCTGTACAGTAGGGCCCTATTGTCCATCTATTCCAAATGGAACAATTTGCGTCCGCAAATCCCAAACTCCTAGTCCATTCCACTCCTTCCGTGGCAACCACAAGCCTGTTCAGCTTGACCATGATCTGTTTGTTTTGTTGATAGGATCATCTGTGCCCTATTTTATACTAGAGGTATAAGTAATTTACATATCACCATTACAATATTAGACTATTTTGATTTTGACTATATATTTACCTATACCAGTGAGTTTTATACTGTTGTATGATTTCTTGTTACTAATTAGTTAGCATTCTTTCCTTTTGGTTTAAAATATTCCCTTGGCATTTCTTATAAGGTGGTTCTATCTGTGTTGAACTCCTTCAGTTTCTATTTGTCTGGGAATGTCTTTTTCTCTCTTTCCATTCATTAGTTTTGTCAACTAAAGTGCTTTGTGTTGGCAGTTTTTTATTTCAGCATTTTGAGGATATTATTCAGCTTTCTCCTGGCCTGCAAGTTTTCTGCTGAGAAATATGGTTATAGCCTTCTTAGTGTTTCCTTGTATTGTGACGAGACTCTTTTCTCTTGCTGGTTTAAAGATTATCTTTTTGTTTTTGACTTTTGACAGTTTTATTATAATCATGTACCTAGATGTCCATATCTTTCCTAATATTTGAGAAGTCTTCAGCCACTTTATCTTAGAATAAACTTTCTGCCCCCTTTTCTCTCTTCTGGGATTCCTATAAAGTGTATATTGTTTTGTTTGATGGTATACCAAAAGTCTTGTAGGGTTTCTTCATTCCTTTTATTTTTTTTTCTCCTTTGTTTGAATAATTTCAAGCGACTTTTTAAAAAATGAATTTTATTATTACATTTATAGTTGTGCAACAATCATCACACCCAATTTTATTGCATTTCTATCCCAAACCCCCAGCCCATCCGCCTACCCCCCAAACTGTTTCCTTTGGACATACGTTTTTCAAAGTCTGTGAGTCAGTATCTGTTCTGCAAATTTCATTATGTCATTTTTTAGATCCCACATGTAAGTGACAGCATATGATTTTGGTGTCTCACTGTCTAACTTCACTTAACATGATGATTTCTAGGTCCATCCATTTTGCTGCAAGTGCCCTTATTTCTTTCCTTTTAATGGCTGAGTAATATTCATATATATATATATATATATATATATATATATATATATATATATCTCACATCTTTTTTATCCACTCCTCTGTCAGTGGACATTTAGGTTGTTTCCATGGCTTGACTATTGTATATAGTGCTGCAGAGAACATTGGGATACATGTATCTTTTCGAGTCATGGTTTTCTCTGGATAGATGCCCAGGAGTGGGATTGCTGGATCAAATGGTATTCTATTTTGAGTTTTCTGAGGAATCTCCATACTGTTTTCCACAGTGGCTGCACCAATTTACATTCCCACTGACAGTGTAATAGGGTTCCCTTTTCTCCACAGCCTCTCCAGCACTTATTGTTTGTAGACTTTTTGATGATGGTCATTCTGGCTGGTGTAAAGTGATACCTCACAGTGGTTTTGATTTTCATTTCTCTAATAAATACTGATGTCGAACATCATCTTTTCATGTGTTTTTTGGCAATCCATATGTATTCTCTGGAGAAATGTCTGTTTAGATCTTCTGCCCATTTTTTGATGGGGTTGTTGGTTTTTTTGGTTCAAGTGACTTGTTTTTGAGTTCATTGATTATTTCTTCTACTTGATTGAGTCTGCTGTTGAAGCTCTTTAATGTATTTTTTTTTACTTCAGTCCCTGTCTTCTTCAGCTCCACAGTTTCTGCTTATTTTTTATGTTTTCTGACTCTTCATGGAACTTCTCATTTTGTTCTTGTATTGCTTTCCTGATTTTGCTAAGCTAATAACTGTTTTCCTATAGCTCTCTGAGCTTCTTTGGAACAATTATTTTGAATTTTTTTGTATCAGGAAGTTCATGTATCTTCATAACTTTAGAGTCAATTTCTAGAAGTTTATTGTGTTTCTTTGGGGAATGTTATGTTTTTTTCTGATTCTTCGTATCTCCATTGGCTTGTCTAGATAACTTCACCTTTGAAGATCTGTCACCTCTTCCAGATTTATGAGCTTTCTTTAGGAAAGATCTCTATTGCAGGGGAGACATGATGAGGGTTGCTGTGACTCTGGGTCTCATGGTACTGGGTACCAAGTATAGGGGGTGTGGTGTCTTCTGGTTCAGGGGGTGTAGTGTCTTAAGCAGTTAGAGTCATGACTTCAACAAATGCATAATCTCTGGTGGCTGTAGGGAGTCTCTGGTAGTTTCAAGGGCTTTTGTGGTCCTCATTTTCCTCTCCAGGTCCAGCGGGTGGGGCCAGGGTAGGTGGAGTGGTGTCTAGAGACTACAGTGTATATATGCTCACCTGTGGGGATGGTTGCAGGTGCCTGGATGTTGACGGGAGCTGCTGCAAGCACACCAAGTTGTGGCAGCGTCTGGGGCTCTGAGTGTGTGAACAGCTGAGTGAGCCTGGGCTGTCAGCATCCACTTTTGTGGCTGCAGAGAGTAACCACAGACACATTTATGGCAGTGTGTTTTCAGGATGGGAGTCAGGACAAATTTGTTGCGTAAGCAGTGATAGGGGCCTGGGCTGCCAGCACGCACTTGTGCATCTACCTACATGTGCAGACATGGCACTGGGAGTGTGTGGTAGGATGTGTGGCTAGCAGTGTGTGGCTTCAGGGGCTAGAAGCAAGTGTGAACAGCAGTGTGGGAGAGCAGTTAGGATCAGGACTAGCTCACAGTGTATGAGCAGTGGTGGTGGCCCTGGATGTCAGTGTGCACACCTATGGCTGAGAAGTTAGCTGTGCCTGCATCAGTGAAAGCCATGACAGAAGTTGAGGCAGACAGCATGCAGGTGTGTGGCTGCAGTGGCTAGCCGTGTGTGCGGCTGCAGTGGCTAGCCATGTGTGCGTTTATGGTAGTAGATCAGTGGCAGGAGCTGGCCTGGATCTGAGCCCACGGGGAGCTGTTGGGCTTTGGCTGTAGGTGTGCACTTGTCTGGCTGTAGGCTTTCACTCTAGGCCTGCATACAGCACCGCAGGCCAGTGACAGAAGTCAAGGCTTCTGGGAGGTAAGTGCATCATGCAGGGGTTAACCGTGCATTTGAAGAACACTGGCTAATGACAGGGATGAGGCAGCCTGAGCAGATGTGGGCTTGGGCTGTTGATGTGACTTGTGTGCTGGCAGGGCCATGGTGGCTGTGGTGGTGGAGCGGGGTCAGCCACAGGGTCCTGTATTGTGGTCACGCACATGTGGTTATAGAGGCAAGGAAGCAATCCAACTGCTCATCAACAGATGAATAGATAAACAAATTGTGGTGATTCCATACAATGCATATTCCTTAGCAATCATAGAGGATAAACTCCCCAATTCACACAACAACTTGGATGAATCTTACAGACACGCTGAGTGAATGAAGCTGATATAAAAAGGTATGTACAGTGTAATTTCATTTATATGAGTCCTTAGAAAATCCAAATATGAATTTCAGTTACAATATGCAGTGTTTGCTTGGGACTGGGGGGAGTAGGATTGACTGGGAAATGTCAACGCTATTTTTTTTAGGGGTGATGAAAATGTTTTATATCTTGATTATGGTGAGGGTTACACAGGTATGCCCAAATTCATCAATCTGCATTATTAAAATTGATGCTCTTTTTTGTAAGTGATGCCTTAATAACATTGATTAGAAATTAAAGGTAACGGTTTCAGGAATAGGAACAAAATGTGTAAATTTTTGGTATTACTAAAGGAGAAAAGGAAAAATTAAAATAATCTTTTCAATAAAGGGCAGAAAAACCCAATTATTATTAAAATAAAGTTTAGCTTTGAGGAGAGATGTTCAAATTCTGGATTTACCACTTCCTAACTCAGATATGTTGCTTAATACAGTCAATTCAGTTTCCTCATTTGCTTTCATGAGTTTAATGATTACATTTACCTCGTGTTAAGGACTGAATGAAATTACAAATGTAAAATGCTTAACAATGTGTATGATATAAAGTATTTAATAAATCCTAAACATTTTTATCATTATTATAACATTGAGAATAATGTTTATTTTTTTATTTTTTAAAAAAATTAAAAAAAAATTAGAGGTGATTTACAAAGTTGTGTCAACTTCTTCTGTACAACAAAGTGACCCAGTTATAAACACACACATACATTCCCTTCCTCATACTATCTCCCATCAAGATCTATCTCAAGAGACTGGATATAGTTCTCTGTGCTGTACAGTAGGACCTCAGTGCTTATCCATTCTAAATGTAATAGTTTGCATCCACTAACCCCAAACTCCCAGTCCATCCCACTCCTTCTCCCATCCCCCTTGGCAGCTACAAATCTGTTCTCTATGTCTGTGAGTCTGGTTCTGTTTTGTAGATAGGCTCATTTGTGCCACATTTTAGATTCTACATATAAGTGATATCATACGGTTTTTGTCTCTGTCTAACTTCACTTAGTATGATGACCTCTAGGTCCATCCATGTAGCTTCCAATGGCATTATTTCATTCTTATTTATTGCTGAGTAATATTCCATTGCATATATGTACCATATCTTCTTAATCCATTCATCTGTTGATGGACATTTAAGTTGCTTCCATGTCTTGGCTATTGTGAACAGTGGTACAATGAACATGAAGGTGCATGTATCTTGAGAATGATATTTCTTAAGTGAATCTTTTGATCCCTTCCTAGTACTATGTTAATATTCTTTTCAGCATGTAACTCAATTTGCTACTCTGTCTTCTTTTGCATGCTGATTTGTCTAATTTCTCAGTCTCTCTTTGGGATTCCAGTTTCCAGGCAAAACCCAAGCCTGCTTTGCATACTTTGCACCCCTGCATCTGCACTGCCCTGACCCACAGTAGATGCTCAATGTTCCTTTGTGAAGACTGAGCATCCTTTAAACTATTCACAGTGTTTATCTCTGCTAGAAACATCTAAATGTTACAAGTGGACATTCTTACAGAATTGGCTCAGTATCTACAACCCCAGTTTCACAGGTAGAGAAATTGTTTGGTGAAGTCACATCATGCAGCTAAATGGGGGCAGGGCCAGAGCAAGAACCCACGTCCCTGAACTTAGGGTCTAAAGAAACTATGATGTACCATGAACTGTCAACTGACCCAGGAAGGATCCTTTCCAGCTTTGAAATTGCACCTCCTCCTGTTTTAATATCTGATCTGTGGAGGCTGTATGCACTGGGATAGGTCCAAATTCAATATTTTCATCTCCTAATATTTGTGTTGGCCACAGTGCTGAGCAAAGTGCTATATGTGTCTAAAGGTATTGATGGGTGCTTAAAGGAATGATTGCCTTGTTTTGCTCATATTGGCAAATACACTTTGGGGGGGGGCTTAATTTGCTTTTAAGTTTAGAGCTCCACAAAATCTTCAGTATCCCTGACAAACAAATGCTTGTTTTAAAAGGATTTTAACTTTTAGCTGAGCTTCATTTGTCTCTCTTCCAAAAGAAACAGCAGTTGTTACACACATGAACGTGTGCCTCATTACCTGTTATATTTTCTCTTCCCCTGAATTCAAAACATCCACCAAGCAGCAGATCCTGGCCTTCACACAAGCCCGTGTAATTCTAGGAAATTAGCTTTGATTACACTTGGACCAAACAGAACAGGTTTGAAATGGTAATTGAAGTCTGGAATGCTGAGCTGTATATGTTTTCCCCTCTCCTCAGAGATTAGCTAATAAAATGGATTCTCATTCTGCACAGAAACCAGGAATGGGCCAGTGGACCTCCTCTGTCCTTGTGGCCCTGCCTTCCTGGTGTAAAGGACCAGATCTCCTGAAAGAGGAAGAATTAAGGTGCTGAGGAGAGGGCAGGTGGGCTGATCAGCAAAGGCGTTAAGAGCCCTGTTATTGGGGGAGGCACCAAAATAAACAGTGATTTTCCTTAAATAATCCAAATTACCCTAACAAGCTGTTTTTCAATTTCAGCAGCCCTTGAAATTCTAGCTTCTTAACTCTGTCCAAGGTACTGCCTCCTGCCACTGGAATGAAATATTAGCAATAGAAGCACTATTCTAGTTAGTCTCCATTCAGCCCCAAACTTTAATAGAAATAACCTGTCGGCTCTGATTGAGTGTGATATCACCAGAGAAGCCTTGAATTTAAACTGTGCGATGAAGAAAATTGCACAGGGTGTGAAGTCAGTTTGACTAAAATGGAAATTTTACTTCAGTCTCATCTGGCTGTCAAAAGGCCACTTCTAATACCTTCACAGCCAAAAAGAAAAAAAAATTGAAACTGAAAGTGCAAAGAAAAAAAAAAACAAACCCCAAGCATTTCTCTAGTTGAGCATTTTTTTCATGTGCTTGTTAGCCATCTGTATATCTCTTTTGGAGAAATGTCTATTCAGGTCTTTTGCCCATTTTTCAATTGGGTCGTTGTTTTTTTTTTTCCGCTGTTGAGTTGTATGAGTTGTTTGCATATTTTAGAGACTAAGCCCTTGTCAGTTGCATGATAATGTGAGAAAAAAGAATCCATACATGTATGTGTGACTGGGTCACCATGCTGTAAAGTAGAAAATTGACAGAACACTGTAAACCATAATGGAAAAAACAAAAATCATTAAATAAATTAAAAACGAAACAGCAAAACCAAACCTCCCAAAGCCCTCTATCTCCTTTGCAAAGTTTGAACTTCTGTTTGCATTGCTCCTTCGGGGATGGAGATGAGCATAGTTCACCATGCTTTTCCCCGATAGGCTCAGCTCCCCTTTGTCATGAAGAACATACCGTTTTCTTAGATTTTAAGTTTTTCAAAAGAAGAGAAAAGGTATCCATAAATAGAAACTCCTAAATGATCTGTCAAAGGTTTGAGTTAAAAATGCATTCCACTCTTGCTTTGGGATTTTGAGAGCAGGCAAGAGGTGTCTGCAGTGGACATGAGTAGAGCTGGCAGAGGATGTGGACTCTTTGGAGACTGGGCACCTCCCAGACCTGCTGCTGGTCCAGGGATGCAGTTCACTTCTGTGACTGGAAATCTCACCCCAGAGTCTTTGGGGAAAAATTGGCTAAAATTGATTTGCCGGAGGAAAAAGCTTTGGTGGCAGTCCTATATGAATACACGATTGTTGGGGACTCGGCTGTACATGTAGTGGGACCTAAGGGTCTGAGTGGCAGGGATGGGACATTCTGATTGTGCCACAGAGGCATTTTTTAAAAAGATGTTTGCTTGATTGTCTCACTGAACATACTTTGATGTTCTCTTCCAATGTCTGTTAAAAATCTATGCAGAAATACAATGAAAAGTACAGATGTGATTTTAGAGACATCCTTCAGAATCAGGCTCTGTTTGTCTATGAAAAATACAGTGTTTACCCAGACTAAGCATAGAATCAGAGACAACAGATCTTATTGTTTGGGAGGGGATGGGCAAGGACATGAATTCTATTTGGACAATTTCTTTAGTCAATGAAACAGAGCAGAGGCTGTGTCTATACTTAGGCAGACACGCAAATAAACACAAGACCAAAACAAGCTCGGACGTGCATTCCTCCTCTTACCTTCCAAAAGAGAACACAGACCACCAAGAACAAAATAATCGCTAGAGGACCTGCCTCTCAAGCTTTTAAACCTGGACCTCTTCTCAGCGTTTCTCTCTCCAAAAATACATCAATAAATGAAATAAAGACTTGACAGCAAGTATTAGCATTTATCCATTTTATAGACTTGAAAACTGATGCTTTGATGTTTAGGAAGGTAAGCAACTTGCCAAGATCAACCACTTGCTAAGTGTGGCCAACAGAAAGGATTGCCAAGGAGTCTGCAGTCCTTCCTGCTGGCCTGAGGCCAATTACCCTGCCTACCCTTGGTCTCCTTCCTATAGGTGCTCTGCTCCTTTCTCATCCAGTGCCTTCCAGGAGTAGGGTTCTGCATGGAATTACAACAAGCCTAACCTTTAAATTTTCAGGATTTTCTCTGATCTTGCTTTTTTTTTTTTTCTTTCTTCTTTCCAACAATGTACCTGCGTCATATGGAATTTCCTGGGCCAGGGGTCGAAGCCGAGCTACAGCTGCTGCCCTACAGCACAGCCACAAGCAACATGGGATCCGAGCCACATCGGTGACCTACACTGCAGCTTGAGGCAACCCTGGGTCCTCAATGCACTGAGCTAGGCCAGGGACTGAACCTGCCTGCTCACAGAGACCACAGTGGTTCCTTAACCCACTAAGCCACAATGGGAAGTCCTATCTTTGATCACTTCTCACTCCTTGTCAAAACCTCCATGTCCAATCCCCCATCTTACAAGGACATGTTCTCCAATTCCAAGGTCAGACATAACTTTTTTTTTTTGTCTTTTTAGGACTGCACCCAAGGCATATGGAGGTTCCCAGGCTAGGGATTGAACCGGAACTGTAGCAGTCTCCCTATGCCAGAGCCACAGCAATGCGGGATCTGAGCCACGTCTGTGAACTACACCACAACTCATGGCAATGCCAGATCTTTAACCCACTGAGCAAAGCCAGGGATTGAACCTGAGTCCTCATGGATGATAGCTGGGTTTGTTAATCACTGAACCACCATGGAAACCCCAGAAATAACTTTTATATTCGCATATTTGAGCTAAAACGCCAATACCTGATAACTGTGTGTCATAATTATATCCTAGATTCACTTTTCAAACCATTGCTTTATTATACCAAATGCTGATTTCTCCATTTCCTCTACTTCACTGGCTCCTAGGGCACAGCTCATTCTTCTGCTGTCCTCTCGCTTGTCTTTTCCAGCCAGCACACACCCATCCTTCACCCCACGCCTTTCTCTATGTCAGTCACAGCTCCTGGACCGGCGTGTGGACTGCGCCCTACATGGAACACCGCACACATGCACTCAGTCTTCTCAGAACCTCAGCTATCCAAAGTAATTTCAGATACAGCCTGTCATTTAATTCTTGTAGAGCTCAGTGCTGTGAGATTTACTCTTGCTTATTTTACATATAGGAACATCAGAAGGCGCTCCCTGGGGGCCTAATGGTTAAGGATCTGACGTTGTTGTCACTGTTGTGGTGAAGATTCAATCCCTGGCCCAGAAACTTCCGCATGCTATGAGTGTTGCCAAAAAAAAAAAAAAAAAAAAAAAAAACCTGAGGAATTTAGGAGGTTTAAAAAGGCAAATTCCCCACGAAGCTTAAGCTTTTGGGGTCTTGTCCAAATTGCTATGAATGACGGGAGTTTCTGGGAGTTGTAATTTGTTCCAGATATGGAGACAAAGCCAGACCACCACCAGGAATATTTCTACCTGAGCATTTCTAGTATTTCAAGGGGAAAAAGGGAAGAGACTGTCCAGAATCTCCAGGGATATGTTACGATATTTTTTCATTCTTAATAATCACACTTAAATTTCATTTTGTATTTCCATACTTTTTACTTACAGATGACACATCAAAATAGCCTATATCAGAAGGTGGGTCCAGTTGTGGGACATTGCACTTGCCCCCAAATGGCAAAGCGGGACCTGGAGCTCAGTTCCTCCAATTCCAGGTGTGAGAGTCCTTTCTTTGAACCTGCTGCTGGCATCACAGTTACCTGTGAAGGCCCAGATGAGTGGTGACTGCCTCCCTGAAGTCTTCTCAAGGCCCAAGCAGTATCAGAGTGTCCCTTTGGCTCTCATACAGTACTTTTAAGGACCTTGATTTTTTTTTTTTTTAAATAGCAAACTTTTTCAGTACTTTCCTATGCCTTTGCTGTCTCATTTCTCCAGGGAAACTGGAAGAAATCTCGGGACAAGGAACGTGCCCTGTCTCTCTTCACCTTTCTGAAACCAGTTGTGGCATGAACTTAGTGAAGAGCAGCTAAGCTTCTCAGGGTCTTCCTAGGCCCCCAATTTTAGATGTGTGGGAAATTTGTGATCTAAGACCACAGGAGACCCCCAGGCCCCACACGGTTGTAGGAGGCAGATTCGGAGGCAGATTCACGGGTATGTGACTTTGTTTCCAAAGTTTGCCTCCAACCAGAAGTTGCTCCTGACACCTGCTGTTCATTCATTCCCTCATTCATTCATTCACTCAACAAATGTGTCAGGCACTGAAATAGATTCTAGGGACAAAACTGAAAAAATATTCTCTCTCTTCCCTCAAGGAGCTAAGCAAAGAAAAGCCAGAAGGTTTGAATTTATTCTCAGTGATGAAATGATTTCTATAGGAAATGTAAGTAGTCTGGATTATTTTATGCTGGTCCATGAAGTGAGGCTTACACCAGATAAATAAGCCAATAATTTTTACTCAGCAATGAACACCTACTTTAAGGAATACATTTGTCCAGAAAATTTGCCTATAGGGTGGATCTTGCTTTCGTTTTCCAATAAGTTTCAATCTAAAAACTGACACCTTTTCTGATGGGGAGTCCTTCCAGTGAAAACCTTTATGGGTGTGTGGTGTGAGCAGTGAGTAGTTGCAGTGGGTTTTTCCCTGGTCCCCTTGTCTGTGGCAATGACAGGCATTTACTTCAGTGGCATTTAGGGAACCTTCTCAGTTAAGAATGTACTTCTTCATGAAAACATTTTTCTTCTCTTTTTTCCTTAAAAATATTTTTTTTGGAGTACAATTAATCCGCAATGTTGTGTCAGTTTCAGGTTACAGCAGGCTAAATCAGTTATATTTGTACACATTTCCATTCTGTTTCAGATTCTTTTCCCCACTAGGTTATTACAGAATACTGAGTAGCTTTCCCTCTGCTATACAGCAGGTCCTTGTCACTTATTTATTTTATATGTAGTAGTGTGTATATGTTAATCTATACCTCCTAATTTATCCCTCCCCAAGTTTCCTCTTTGGTAACCATAAGTTTGGTTTCAAAATCTTTGAGTCTGTTTTTGTTTTGTAAATTCTTTTGTATTATTTTTTTAGATTCTACATGTGATATCACATGATATTTGTCTTTCTCTGATTTACTTTACTCAGTATGATAATCTCTAAGACCATCCATGTTGTTGCAAGTGGCATTATTTCATTGCTTTTTTGTGGCTGAGTAATATATATATATATATATATATATATATATATATATATATATATATATATGTATTCTTTATTCATTCCTCTGTCTGTGGATATCTAGGTTGTTTCCATGTCTGGCTGTTGTAAACAGTGCTGCAATGGACACTGGAGTGCATCTATATTTTCAAATTATGGTTTTCCCTGGATATATGCCCAGGAGTGGGATTGCTGGATCATATGGTAGTTCTATATTTAGTTTTTTTAAAGGAACCCCATATTGTTTTCCACAGTGCCTCTGTCAACTTACATTCCCACCAACAATGCTGGAGTGTTCCCTTTTCTCTGCACCGTCCCCAGCATTTGTTATTTGCAGACGTTTGGATGACGGCCATTCTGACTGGTGTGAGGTTGTATCTCATTGTAGTTTTGATTTTCCCTTCATGACATCATCACTTGTTTGATCAGCTGCACTTTGCTTAACAGGAGAGGAATGCTCTAATTGCTATAAACATTGCTCAATTTTAGCTACATTTCACCTGGGCTGATTTATCTCCCTTATTCTTTTAGCAGATATATTTTTAGGCTGCTGTCTCCCACGCAGCTCCTTGGGCACCCAGAAAAGATGGAGATGGGAAGCCGAGAGGACTGATTATTTCTGGGTATCATTAGGCTCGATGCTAACACTGTGGGGAAAAGATCTTCCATGTTGAGAAGACTGAGTTGTGGAAGCTGATGACAGCGAAGGACTGGCTTCTCCTGTGGGACAATACTGGAAGTGGGGTGATGAGGGAGAGGGAAAGGTAGAGGTGAGGAGAGAAAAACACGTACGTTTTTCTGAAGGTAAATTTTCTGGTTCAGGGCATGTACGTTGCTTCTGCATCGCATGTAAAATAAGGATGGCATTGTGTTGGGAGTAGTTTTTTCTTTTTTAAAAATAAATTTTATTGGAGTATAGTTGACTTAAAACGTTGTTTTAGTTTGGAGTTCTCATTGTGGCTCAGCAGTAGTGAAGCTGACTAGTATCCATGAGGATGTGGGTTCGATCCTGAGCCTCGCTCAGTGGATTAAGAATCTGGCATTGCCATGAGCTGTGGTGAATATCACCGACACAGCTTGGATCCTGTGTTGCTGTGATTGTGGTGTAGGCCGGCAGCTGCGGCTCCGATTCGACCCCTGATCTGGGAACTTCCATATGCTGCAGGTTCAACCCAGAAAAGCAAAAAAAAAAAAAAAAGAAAAAAAGTATATGTATAGTAATACATGTACATTTATCTGTTCCTTTTCAGATTCTTTTCCCATCTAGGTTATCACACAGTATTGAGTAGATTACCCTGTGCTGTACAGTAGGTCCTTCTTACCTATCTGTTTTATATCTAGTAGTGTGGATATGTCAGTCCTAACCCCCAAATTTATCCTTCTCACCCTACGTTTCCCCTTTTGGTAACCATGAATTTGGTTTCAAAATCTTTGAGTCTGTAAAACAATACGTTCTTAACCATCATTATCTTTATAGGAGCACTACTTGAAATAGACTTTCTCAAAGCAGATTATGTTAAGAATTAATTTTTGATTTAAAATTTTTTTTAGATTAAAAATTTTAAATTTAAAAATTATAAATATTGGCTAGGAAGTTTCAGTTGTGTTTTTCTGTGAATATTAATACATTTTTCATTTTTCTCTAGAGTGGTGTACCTTCTATGGGTATTTGAAATATTTTTTTTTTTGCCTTTTTGTGTTTTTTAGGGCTGCACCCGTGGCATATGGAGATTCCCAGGCTAGAGGTCAAATCAGAGCTACAGCTTCCGGCCTACAGCAAAGCCATAGCAATGCGGGATCCGAGCCGTGTCTGCGACCTACACCACAGTTCATGGCAATGGTGGATCCTTAACGCGCTGAACAAGGCCAGGGATCGAACCCGCAACCTCACGGTTCCTAATCAGATTCACTTCCACTGCACCACGATGGGAACTCCCCGGTATTTGAAATCTTATAGGTAGTTTTTAAAAAATACCAGGTAATGGATCTGGGCCCCTTAAACGAAACACGATGATGTAAGTTTCACTGGCACAGGGTGAAGGCAGGGGCCCTCCAACAGTGACCAGGGGGCAGAGTCACCGAACTTGTCCCCATGGTCAGCAGGCCGCATCTTATGTTGGAATAAGTAGAGCTTAAAGCTAAAGAACACGAATCATGTCTTAGCTCGGGGCCTCTGGGGGAGGCAGCCAACCTCCCTGAAGCTTCTAGTGGAGCAGGCCCGCGATGTGGACGCTGACGCCTCCCTCCCCAGACCTCCCCGGGGCACGCTTTCTGCCAGCAACCCTGAGGGATGAAGCCAGCTCTCTGTGAGAGACAAAACAGATCCACGTGCTGCTTGTTATGAGCTGGTGGACTTCCCAAGCTCGGCGCTCTTCATCCATGAAGCGAGCCCAGGATGCACGCTGCATCTGAGTCTGCGGTGGAACCAAGGCGAGGAGGAGCCACTTAAATGGTGCTGCTCGCTGGGCTGGGAGTTGAAACTGTCTTTGTCTCTGATGTGAGATCCCTGTCTTCTGCCAGCGCCTGCGATTCACTGAGAAGCTAGCTTACTAGCTTGTGAGTCAGACAACAGCAAATCACAGGCGGGGCACTGTCCTAAGCCAAACTGCTGTTTCCTAAATTCTTGGCTTGTAGGCCACAGTTAAAGTAGTACTGCTGAAAGATAGGTGTGAGCACTGAACAAGTGCTTGATTTTATGGGCCTAGCCCAGGTTCAGTTCCCCAGGCAGCACTGAATGACAACCCTCTCCCAGGATGGTGCCGGGCCATTGCCACGCACAGCGGGAACCACACATCCATCGGGGCACTGACTGCTCCTTTCCCTACATGTCAGTGTCACCTTGCCCTTGAACACTGAGAAGCCTGGCATAGGGGCCTGTGTTGCATGTGTTCAGGGTAACCTTGGCTGTGCTTGGCTCAGTGTTGCAAAGATCCTCAGCTCCCAGAAAACAAGGGTTCAAGCATTGCTTGGTGGGCCCATATCTCTACCTCTCAAATAAGACCTTAAGCTTCCTGCACCTGGTCCCTAACACAGAATTGGTGGATAAAACCTATGTCATCTGTCTCATTAGCTTTAGGGGGAGGCAGTGATAGAATCCATATATTTGTAAAATAATGAATGTTAGACATCAAAAAGGAGTAATAACTGATGTTTATTGAGTGCTCTTTGTGTACCAGCTACTAAATCCACAGATCTCACTCTCGATAACTTTTTTTATGTGTACTCGATATATGATATTTATTTGTTGGTTATCTATAGTTCTAACGAACAAAAATACTATACGTTTTTTTAAAATAAGTTCAATAATCAACATTTGATATTAACCAAACTGCAGACTTTATTGGATTTCACCAGTTATCTCATTTATGTCCCTTTTCTATTCTGATAACTTTTAAAATGTTTTTCTCATAATTTTCCAGAATAGGAAAGGCTCACCCGGGTTGAGTAAGTTTCCCAAAGTCACACAGCTACTAGGTGAGCCAGACAGGGTTTGAATCCAGTGCATTCAGGCTCTAGGGTTGTGCTCTCTGGTAAGGTATCTGCTAGTCCTGTGGCTACTTCAATTAAAATTAATTGACATGACATTAAATTAGTAATAACCCTATTTTATGAGTGTAGAAGCTGAAGCTATGAGAAGCAGGAAATTTCCACACATTTGGAATGTTCCAAAGTTACAGGCCCAGGACCCGAACGTATGACTGCTGAGTGAGCTGGTGGTTTTCAGAGTCTCAGTAGGTTCGGCTCCCCTCTCCGGGACTTAGGGCTGCTTGGGTTTATTTCTGACACACAGCCACATGCCCACCGGAAGCTGAAGCTCAAGACCCCAGGGCCCTAGGACCCGGGTTATATCCCTGTGTGCTTAAAAGTAGAGAGCACGCTGTTTTAAACAGAACTGACACCGGCATATGTAGTTGAGGTAAATTAACTGTTCTTTTCATTAGCTGCTGTCCTTGCTGTTCTGAGATGTTACAGAAGTGGAAACAGATCTGGGATCCTCGGATGAGAAAGCGGTCTGACAGCTGACACATATCCAAGGTGGGCCCGCTGTCAACCCCCCAGTGGGAGGCGGCGATAAGGAAGGTAACAGAGAGCCAGGAAAACCAGGGCAGTGAGCACGAGCTGTGAATAGAGAGCAGAGGTCAGCCCCAGGGGATGGGGGCTGGCGTGGGCCTTAGCAGGGAGACCCTCTGCTTCCCTTGAAGCTTGATTTTCCTGAAAACTCCGCATGTTGAAAGCTCCTGCTTTTGTTTCCTTGCACACGTTTGGCTCTCCTTGGGTAGCTGTGTGTTTCCACCGCCACTTCTACTCTGCTAGTGATACACTCACCACCAGTTTACTGCTAGGTGTTCCCTGAGACTTATCTTCACAGGATGGATTAGTCAGTCTACTTGGTGCTGCAGGGATCCTGAGCTTACTTCTCAAACGGCCCTTATCTGATCTGTTTACACCTCTTTCTCCCTCGATCAGCTCACACTCGCTTGCGGCTTAAGCCACCACCTTAAAAGGTAGAGGCTTAAAACCACGGTCATTTAGTATTGATCCTGAATCCAAGATTCAGCTGGGTGGGCACAGCGGTGGGTCTGCAGTTTGTGTGCAGCCTGGCTCTGGCTGATTTAGAGACGGCCTCCCTAGGTGGCTGTTGGTTGGGAGACAGAAGAATTGGCTCCTGTCTCACCCCCGTCCCCATTCAACCTGCTAGTCTGGGCTTATTTACACGGTAGCTGATGGGGCTCCTGGAACAAGAACAGTAGCCCCCAAGACCTGCCGAGGCTGGGTTTTACAGTGTCATTACATGGGTCAAGAAAAACCCAAGATGTGCCAGACATAGAGGGCGGCAGTTGCGTCATATTGCAAAGGGATGATAGTTAAGGCCATTTTTGTTAAAAGGTCTAGCACACTTCCCTGGTAACTTTCTCAGGGATAGAACCTGAGTTTTACTTATCCACAGAACCTTCCAAAAGTTAGGGCTTTGTGAACATCTTATGATGGCTGCTGATGAGCGGAAAATATCTGAGAACACACTCCAGGCAAGGGGAGATGGAAGGGAGACAGCCGTGTACCTTGGTGTCGTTATGGACAACTGGTACCCTAGGTGAGCAACTGGATCCACCCCTGCCAGGCGAGACCGGCCGTCTTCCTCCCTCCCCTCAGATTCCATCCTCTCTCACTGACATCACATCGCCCCCCTTGCCTCAATGACAAAGTATTTCTACAGAGGAATATACAGCCCAAGGAATACTGGTGAGTGCACTCTCTGACTTACAATATAGATTTTTACTAGTAATTTCCTGTCTGTTCTCTCTAAAGCTTACCTGGACTGAATAGGTGGGAAATTTGAGGGGTGTGTCTCTCATGTAAACTTCTTTTCTATTTCCTCTAAGTCTCTTTCTGCTCCACTTTCCTCTCTGCAGCTCCCACTTGAGATCAGATTTTCAGAAGTAGGCCGCTGGAAACCAGGAAATGGAAACATGTAAGAGACAGGAGTCAAAAGCAGGCTGAAGTCTAATGTCCCTGTCAAGGTCAGTATATACTCTATTAAAAATTCTCTCACACAGAGGTGCACCTCTGATTGATCCTTTTTATTTGACTTTCTTTTTTTTTTTTTGTCTTTTTTTTGCCTTATGTAGAGCCACACCCGTGGCATATGGAGGTTCCCAGGCCAGGGGTCTAATAAGAGCTGTAGCTGCCGGCCTTTGCCATAGCCACAGCAATGTGGGATCTGAACCATGTCTGCAACCTACACCACAGCTCACGGCAAGGCTGGATCCTTAACCCACTGAGCGAGGCCAGGGATCGAACCCATAACCTCATGGTTCCTAGTTGTATTTGTTAACCACTGAGCCACGACGGGAACACCTTGACATTCTTGAAATGAGAAAAAATAATTATAGAAATGTAGAATAGATTAATGGTTCCCAGGAGTTAGAGGAAGGGATGGGATCAAGGGTAAGTGGACATAGTTGTAAAGGAGATACAAGGGATTTTTGTGGGGATAAAATGTTTTGCATCTTGACTGTTTCAGTGTTAATATCCTGCTTGATTTTGTAACATAATCTTGCAAGGCGTTGCCACTAAGGGGAAGAGGAAAAAGGGAATGTTGAGTATTTCTACACCATTTCCTACAGCTAATAGACTCTATAATTATCTCAAAATGCAAAGTTTAATTAAAATAACCACTTCTCCCTTTTTGCTCTTTGAGGAGCTATTCCCAGACTCCTTCAGATATCGGCATTTTCTCCTGGACTTTGTGTGCGTTCTGCCTGAGGACTCCTAACTCCTTCACACATCACCTTTTGAGGACCCCAGCTTCCAACTTGATGTGCGTGTCTTCTCCCCAGAAGTTTCCTCAGCTCTATGTGACTTGGCTCCTAAGTGACCAAGTCATTCATGGGCCAGACATGCCACCATCAGACCATCCTGAGCTCAGCAGCTATGATTGCGACCCCTTCTTGCACAGAACCCACAGGACACAGGAGAAGAGTGGATGAACACAGTGAGATTTTCAACAGAGAGTTAAAAAATATAAAGAAAAAAAATGAGTGGAGCTGATGAGCACACTAACTAAAATAAAAAACACACTGGAAGGGATCTAACTCTATATTAGTGATAAAGGAATGGATCAGTGAACTGGAAAGTAGAGAAGTGAAAATCATACAAACTGAATAGAAAGGAAAAAGAATTAAGACAAATGAGAGTGATGCCAGAGAGCTCTGAGACAGCATCAAACCTACCAACATTAGCATTGTAGGTGTCCCACAATGAGAAGAGAGAGAAAGGGGCAGAGAATTATTTGAAGAAATCATAGCTGAAAAATTATATAACTTGGGGAAACAATAGACCAGGACCAGAAATACAGAAAGTCCTAAAGGAAATGAACCCAGAGAAGTCCACACCAAGACTTATAATTACACCGTCAAAAATTAAAGATAAAGAGCAAATCTTAAAAGCAGCAAGAGAGGGAGTTCCTGTTGTGGTGCAGCAGAAACAAATCCAGCTAGCATATATGATGATGCAGGTTCGATCCCTGGCCTCTCAGTGGGTCAGGGATCTGGCATTGCTGTGAGCTGAGGTGTAGGCTGCAGACATGGCTCGGATCCTGCATTGCCATGGCTTTGGAGTAGGCCAGCAGTTGTAGTTCCAATTTGAGCCCTGGTCTGGGAACTTCCATATGCTCTGGGTGTGGCCCTAAGAAGCAAAAAATAAAAATAAAAATAAAAGCAGCAAGAGAAAAGCAAGTATGTACAAGGGAACTCCAGTTAGACTATAAGCTGACTTTTCAGCAGAAACTTTGCAGTCCAGAAAAGTGTGGCATAATATAGTCAACACAGAAAGGAAAAGGTCTACAACAAGAGAACTTTGCCTGGCAAGGTTATTATTCAAATTTGAAGTAGAGATAAAGAATTTTACAGTCAAGGAAAAGATAAAAGAGTTCAGTACCACAAAACTGGTTTTATAAGAAATATTAAATGGACTTCTCTAACCAGAAAAGAAGAGGCTCTGACTAGAAACATAAAAATTATAAAATAAAATATCTCATTGGTAGAGACAAACATATAATAAAGATGGTAGATCAATGACCTATAAAACTAGTAGGAAGCTTAAAGACAAAAGTAGTCAAATAATTTATATTCACAGTAATTATTATATATGTGAGGTAGCATTGTAAAAACTGTAGAATTGTTAGAACGCATTCAAAATTGAGATCATCGACTTAAAATAATCATATATATGTAAAGTCACAAACCAAAAACCTATAATAGGTACTCACACACCAAAAAATGAGAGAGATATCCAAACCTAAACCTAAAAATAGTCATCAATTCACAAGGGAAGAGAGTAAAGTTTGAAGAAAGAAACAGAAAAGAATTGCAAAATAACCGCCAAACAAATTAACCAAATGGAAATAAATACATAGCTATCAATATTTACTTTAAAGTGTAAGTGGACTGTACACTTCAGTCAAAAGACACAAAGTGGAAGAATGAATAAAAAAACAAGACCTATTATATGCTGCCTACAAGAGACTCCCTTCATATCTAAAGGTGCACACAGGGAGTTCCCTGTGGCTTAGGGGTTAAGGATATGACATTGTCACTTCTGTGGCTCAGGCTCAATCCCTGGCCTGGGAACTTCCACACTCTGCAGATGTGACCATGGGACTATGATAAATTTTACCCATATAAAGGATGTCTATGGCACACAATTTACAAATAATCTTTATCATAAACCCTATATAGCATACTGATTCTCATAGAATGCTTTGTTAGTTTCTTCTTATATCCACAGCCAAGCCATGATTGCAACTGATGAACAAATGTGGTTCCAACTTGATTGACATTTTCAGTTTATGTTACCACGCAAGATATGAAAACAAAATAATCAAGATGTATGGGAATTTTACTCATTCATCAGTGACCTTAGTGAGTTTTTTGCTGATTCAGATAATGATTTCCAAAGACTGGAAGAATGTTTCCTAAATTTTTGTGCTATTTTCCTTGGAATAACCAGAGACAACGCATTTTGAAATTTAATCTGCATTACTAACTTTTCTCCATTACCTTCTCTAGACTAGCCAGGGGTCAGCAAAGTGTCAGACACTGAGTGTTTACTAAGCATCAGAGCATAAATATTTTAGGCTTGGCAGGCCCTGCAGTCTCTGTGGCATATATTCATCTCTCCCGTTGTAGCAGGAAAGCAGCCATAGACGGAACCCAGATGCGTAGGCTTGGTAGTGTTCAAAGTAAACTTATTTATAGAAACAAGAGGCAAGCTGGATTCAGTCAACAGTCACAGTCTATCAAAACTTGTCTATATCAGGGGGTGAGGAAAGACTGGGGTAGTAAATATTTTAAGCGTTGGCCACATGAGGTCTGTGTGGCATGTTCTTTGTTTTTTGTTTAGAACCCACTGAAAACGTAAAACTCAGTCTTAGCATGCAGGCCAGATTTGACCCACATGCCTTAGATTGGTGACCCCTCATATAGACAACCCACAAGACAGTCAATTCACCTCTGAGTTGTAGGACTTCTCTATTTCTCTGGTGTAAATATCTCCAAGGCTGATTATAAACAGTTAATGTGATGTCACTGAATCCAGAATTGGGAAAAGATGTACCATAGGACCATTATATACGTACTTCTACTGTACAGAAATAATCTCAAGAGCATAAAGAGTCAGAGGCATTAAAATTATTATGAAATGAAATTTTTGAATATTTATTGTCTTGGTTTTAAAAATTATGTAATTATAATTAAATCTATTAAAAGTGAATTTATAATAGCTAATATATTAACAGATTATGTCAAAATTATATTTATAAATATGTTAAAATATAATTAAATGTAAACTTAATTCCAATTACATTTCCATTAGTAACATAAATTATATCAATTTAGCAAACTTACATTTCATTATAAGCTGGAGGTGACCTTGCTGGAGGCTGGGTTCTCACAGTTGTAATGTCCACTGTCCCCAGTCTATGTCAGGTGGAGTGTGCTGGGACCAAGTTGAGGAAGGGGACAGTTAAATTAGTGATCCCTGAGGGCTAATTAGCCGAGGTATAGACCTGCAAAGGGACCAGAGGGCCAGGGGAAATTCGAGTAGGAGCTGTCATGTTGGGACAGGTGGATGCAAGTGGTTTGGGGACATTTTAGAAGTGGGGACACATCATTGCCAGGCAGTGACTCCCCAGCACATCTCCAGGAACTGGGTGGGTGGTTTTAAGACATTTCACACAGATCTGGTCCTATAAAGGACTCGGCAAACATTTCTTCTTTTTATCAAATAGGGAGAGAATGAGAGGCTGGGACTGGAGCCCACAGTGCTTGTTTCACTGTATCGGAGAGGAAACCCTCCTCTCTGGACGCCAAGGGGCCAGACCCTGTACGTCATTCCTTTGTGCTCAGTAACACCCCAGCTACTCAGTGTGCACATGAGGGATGAGCATGGGTTTGCTCACAAATCCAGTAAGAGGCTTCATGCTGTCCCAGCTCCAAGCAGACAGCAGCAGCACACGCGGCAGCTCCAAGCTTTCCACCCACAACAATGCCTTGTCACAACTGCATCAAGAAAGTCAGCTTAATGAATAGGAGTGAATGTCAGACAAAGACAAACACGGTCTCTTATTCCTGCACATTCCTCTTTGTTCATCTTTGGTCTCTGACAAGTTTCATTAGAAAGGAAAGAATTAATCCATGGCAAATCCTACAAAACAGCTCTGCATGAGGAAGAGGTTCCTTTGCTCAGGAACCAGTAAGAATGTCAGCCCAAGAGTAGGGGTAAAGGAGAAGTGTCAGGCAGCCCTGAGGACAAAGGGACTGTTCGACTGAGACAATATTCTATTGTTATTCCAAATCCTGACCAGGGAGGCAGTTTAGTCGTGTAGTAACAGCAATACCTCTGGCCTAGGGAAAAGAAGTGAGCTGCGAGGGGAGACGAAAGGTAAAGACATACTAGTGACAGCATGGACAGAGCTGAGATACTAAATTTAGGATTGTTGTACATTGGTGATTGGCTTTAGAGGAACATGTGGGCAGAACTTGTCATACGTGTTCCCAAGGAGTGCCTAGTGTGTCCTTGAGGACGGAAAGCAGGTGTCCTTGTGTGAACAAAGAATGTCATCTGGTGTGACAGTAAACAAAGGATTCTTTGGCCATGGAGCCCTCTGCCACTGTGGCCGCCCTGACTGTGCACCTGAGGGGACTCAGTATTGAGAAACCAGGCACTGGGTTCTAGGTACGATGTACGTCAAAGGAATGATTTCAAGGAGCCCAGGCTCTTGCGTATTCCCATATGTAGAAAAGTGCTGAATTCATTAACTTGAGATATCTGGTTTTCTTTAATTAACAGTAATGTTTTGATATTCTGACTACCTGGTTTCTGCTGCAAAAATTTCTGTGCATCCTGGTTCCTCCCTTCCCTCTTTGGACCCCTCCCTCAGAGCTATCTGAGAGGCTGCCTCTGGGTTGAAGTCCTCAGAATGTCCACTGAATGAAACACAACTCTCAACTTTAGGTTGTACCTTTTTTTTCCCCACCCAGTGGTCACTTGCATTGGTGACTGCTGTAAGTAATGCTAATGCAATTTTAGGAGACAGGAACTTTCCAAGAAAAAAAATCCATTCTGCACAAGAAATCCAGAAATTAAATAGATATTTTCGCCTTTTCAATAGCATTGTAATAGAGGTACTTACAGGGTGGATGGAGCAGTATGTTATCACTTCGGAGCAGAAGTTTTATCCAGGTGAGCTCTATGCAATAAGCCAAGAGACAGAGCGTCTCTGCCTGCCTGCGCAAAGCACTCCGGCATGCGCACTCGCCTTCCTCAACTCAGGGTATAATGACTGAGCTGAGGATCTGGGAAACATCCACGTTGTCTCCAGTTTAATCTCCCAGTGGTGGTCAGTGACTAAGGCCTGTCCTGTAGACTTCCCTCAGGGCAAGATTTCCAGTGAAATGCACTTGGGAACCCTGATCAGGTGTACAACCCCATCACAACTTTCTTCGCCTGTATTTGGGATTCCAAAGGACAAAGCATAAACAAGGGACTCTGCCATATGTTCCCTGGGTGTCTTTTGTGATAGGAAGAAGTTCAGAGTCCTTGGTGGTGCAAACAAGGGTCTGTATCTAGAAATAAAACCCAATCCACTGGGCAGGGAGGGAAATCGTTACATGGCTCTCAGGATTTTCAGGACTCTTTTGGTGATTTTCCCTGAGGATCTGCCAAACAATGTCAACCAATGTAATTTCTGCATATTGTTGACTTTCTAAATGTCTGAGCATGTTATTCCTGAGTTTGGAAACGTCAGCCTGGGAAGGCAAAATCTAATTCGATGTACTTGTATATGGTCGATACCAGATGAGCAACGATGGAAGGGGAGACAGTTTCCTCCAGGCCATGTGCCCCGGGGGGCGGCCGAGCCAGCAAGAAAGGCAAGCTCTCTGGCTTGCAGGCAGTTGCTCCCTCCACTACTGGCCACCACCCCCAGAGAGGTCAATTCACCATCACCAGGAGGAAACGTGAGCAGCAGCTGCTTTCTTCAGGTACAAACCTGAAGACTGGATGCGTTTAGATACCTCAGAGCCTTCAGTGCACCTTGCCTTTAATACGTGCTTAGAAATTGCCTGCAGATTGACTGAGTAACTAAGCCACTTAATTAAACACTCTTAAGTGATTAAGCAACATAATTAATTACGTTGGTGTTATCGAGATGCTGCCCCCCTTCCAGAACTCCTCCATCCCAGAATCATAGGGGGGATGCTGGCCTGTGCGCTCCAGAAGGCAGGACTGAGTCACTTTGTCGTAAAGCAGAATTTATCAACATTGTAAATCAACTATACTTCATTACAACTTAAAAAAAATAGCTGCTGTACAAATGTGCCACATAGAATGCACAAGCACTGCACACGTGACTGCAGTGTAAAGCCTCTCTTTTGGTTTGGGGCCCTTTGTCCCTTTCATTCTGAACTCTTCTCTCAGTTCCTTCCGTCTCACCCTTCCCCCCTTGCCCCTTCTTCCTTCCCTTCAAATCGGTGCCCGCAGGCATCTCCTGTATCAGCTTCCACAAAGTCACACTCATGTAAGTTTACTCCCTCTGATCCTTCACTTTTATTTTGTCTTTTTAGGGCCGCCCCTGCAGCATATGGAAGCTCCCAGGCTAGGGGTCGAATTAGAGCTGCAGCTGCTGGCCTACGCCACAGCCACAGCAACATCGGATCCTTAGCCCACTGAATGAGGCCAGGGATAGAGCCCACATCCTCATAGACACCATGTCAGAGTCTTAATCTACTGAGTCACAACGGGATCTCTGGGTTTCTGCAATTTGTTAAACACAGAAGATTATCATAACTAAATTAATACAGCAGAAAGTATATTACAGTTTTTTTTTTTTTTCAAGTCAATGTAATAGGTGTACAGGGAGGCTGAAGGTAGTAAAAGAAAAACCACCTGACAACCCAACTTCACCATAAGCACAGGACACCTAGAGGAATCTGGAGCTGGTGGTTAACTGATGTTAATTAGAGCAACAACAGATCCTGATCTAGATCAGCTGCCACCCAGCTTGACAAACGCTCTGCATTAACAATCTAGTAGAAGAGGCATGCTCATTCCAGGCCACTGTCCTCTTTGCCTCAGGCCCCCTGGTCGACACCTGACACTCAGCAAACGGTGAGAAGTCACAAGACCAATAAAAACCAAGGGAGAATAATTCATTCTCAAGAGGCAACGCTTTCAGCTGACCAGACTCAGAAGTTCACCCCCCAGGGAAGGAAGTGGAGAAGGAATGTTGAATAGCTGTGATCAGTATGTTAAAAGATCATGAACAAAACAGGGAATATGAATTAAAAGATGGAAGCTAAACCCTTCCCTTCCTCTTTGTCTCTGCAATAACCAGCAAAGCCATCTCTAAAAACTCATCTCATTCTCATTCTCAGCTTTTCAGTCAAGCTATTTAACACTTGTTGAGTGAGATGACCATCTAATGAGAGTTAGTTTAGGATTTTAATTTCTTTCCTTTTATTTTTTGTCCTTTTAGGGCTGCCCCTACGGCATATGGAGGTCCCCAGGCTAGGGTTCGAATCAGCCCTACACCACAGCCACAGCAATGTCAGATCCGAACCGCATCTGCAATCTACACCACAGCTCTTGGCAACACTGGATCCTTACCCCACTGAGAGATGCCACATATGGAACCTGCATCCTCATGGATACTAGTCAGATTCGTTTCTACTGAGCCATGACAGGAACTCCATATTTTAATTTCTTAGGGTTTCTGGGATATGTGGCCTGTGCCCAGCATCACTACTGAAGTTTTACACATTGGAATATTCTGTTGCTCAAGGTGTGGTGTCTCCTCTGTGACAATGATTCTCAAATGTTCATTTTCCGAACAGTCGCCCCTTGGTGGACTGACTAGTACCAACCCCCACACAAAATGTCCATGTCCTAACCCCCGGGTCCTGGGAATGTCACCTTATACGACAAAAGATACTTAAGCCTTTAATTTAAAATCATTAAAGCCAGAATCTTGAGATGGGAGATTATGTTCATTCTCCAGGTGAGCCCCCTTCTAAAAGCATTTCTTTTTAAAGTATAGTTGATTTACAATGTTTTGTTAGTTTCAGGTGTAAATCAATGTGATTGATTTATATATATGTATATTTATATATATGTATATATATATTAATTTACAGATTCTTTTCCCATATAGGTTATTATAAAATATTGAGTATAGTTCCCTGTGCTATACAATAGGACCTTGTGGGTTACCTATTTTATATTCAGTAGTGTGTATATGTTAATCCCAAACTCCTGCTTTATCTCTCCCTCTGTTTCCCCTTTGGCAACCATAAATTTGTTTTCTATATCTGTATGTCTATTTCTGTTCTAAGTATAAGCCTATACATATCTTTTCTTATATTCTACATATAATTGATATCGTATAATATTTATCTTTATCTTTCTGACTTATGTCACTTAGTATGATAATATCTAGTTCCATCGAAGTTGCTGCAAAATGGCATTATTTCATTCTTTTTTATGGCTGAGTAATATTCCATTGTATATATGTACCATATCTTCTTTATCCATTCATTAGTCGATGGACATTTAGGTTGTTTCCATGTCTTGGATATTGTAAATAGTGCTGCAATGAACATTGGCGTGCATGTCTCTTTTCAGAGCGTTGGTTTTCTCTGGATAGATGCCCAGGAGTGAGATTGCTGGATCATATGGTATTTCTATATTAGTTTTTTAGGGAACTTCCATGCTACCCTCCCATAGTGGGTGTGCCAATTTATATTCTAGGTGGGTCCTTTGTCAAAACAGGGTCCTTCTAAGAAGGAAACAAGAGATCAGAGAGGAAGTAGGAGACGCCATAAGACAACCATAATGAACGAGGGGATGGAGGCAATCTCCAGAAGCTAGAAGAAAACACGCTCTCTGCTGGAGCCCACGGAAGCCTCTGATACCTTGATTTTAGTCCAGTGAAACACATTTTTAGTACAGTAAGAAAATACATTTGAGTTGTTTAAGCACTAAATTTGCAGTAATTTGTTACAATAGCAACAGGAAACTAATATGCATCCAGAGCATGGTAAAATAGATATTGCCAGTAGCACTAACAGAGATTCTTAATAAGTTGTTCAGGAATCTGAGTTTTCAATAAGCACCTCAGTGATTGTGATGCTGTTCGTCTGTAAAATCCATTTAAGAAATATCACACAGTTCTATACAAATGTCAGGTATTTTTATTATGAGCTAAGATAATTCAGGCATTTTTTTTTCATTTAGTAATTTCTTTGTAACCTTAATTTGACACTTGGTGATATAATTTATTTTTCGAGATGGTATTTTATGAATGCTCCCCAAAAAAGGAAATTATAGAACTCAAAATTATTATTAGTTTTGCTCGTAATATTAAAAAATCTAAAACAGAAAATACTTTTTCCCTCTAGATAAACATTTTAAAATATGACAATGTTAACTTTATTTATTATTTTTTATTAAAGTATAGTTGATTTATGATGTTGTGCCAATTCCTGCTGTATAGCAAGGTTACTCAGTCATATATATACATTGCTTTTTTTAATATTATTTTTCATCATGGATCATCCAGGAGACTGGATATGGTTCCTTGTGTGACACAGTACGAGATGATGTTAACTTTTTAAACAGCCTGATTCTTCTTCTCAGTCTTATTTGAGAACATGCAGAGGGGCCAACTATAGACACTTTTACTATTTCCCAAAAGTAATTTCACCCTAATATATAACATCGGGTATAGTTAAATTTCTATATGTTTTTTTTCCTGTTTCCCTTTTTTTTTTACTTTGTGAACTTCTCCATGTGTCCCTCCAAATTACTTTGCTTTTTTTTTTTTTACTAGCCTTTTTGTCAAATATAGATGCATTTTTTAAAGTTTTCAGTTCAACAATGATAGTTGCGGCAACCCCAGAATGGCCTGGTGAGTTCAGGCAGCTTTCAGAAACTCATGAGGAGCTTTCTGAGACTCCCCTGGGGCTCACAGCACTTTATTCTGAAGAGTAGGACTTCATTTACATGCCTTTCATTTGTGTTGCAAAGCGAGAAAACAGAAGACCAGAGGGAAGCTGGAAGATGGGCAGTCAGATAAGGAAGGCTGAACTTCCTGAGAAATGTTTTTTTTTTTTAAATTAATTTTTTTTTTTAGGGTTGCACCTGAGACGTATTGCAATTCCCAGACTAGGGGTCAAATCAGAGTTGCATCTGTGGCCCACACCAGAGCCACAGGAACAGGGGATCTGAGCTGCATCTGCAACCAAACCTGCAGCTTTGTGATAATGCTGGACCCTTAACCTGCTGAGAGAGGTCAGGGATCAAACCCACATCCTCATGGATACTAGCTGAGTTCTTAACCCACTGAGCCACAACAAGAACTCTGAGAAGAAGGGTTTTTTTGTTATTTCTACTTGCATGGGCATTGAGACCATCTCATACATCCTCTCTGTGTTACCTTGTCCCCTTGGAAAGATTTCCCCTAAACAGCCTGTTGCTTCACTTTTCACTGCATACCTAAGAAAAACCAGTCAAGCTACAGATTACCCCTGAAAAGAATAAATGTTGGCCGTAGCTTGGATTCTGGAGCAACTTCTCCCAGCAGGAGCCACATATATATTTTCCTTGAACCAATGCTTTGGAGAAATTTGTCAGACACATAACTGGGCTTTGCTCAATTTTTAATTTTTTATGTCCTGCAACAGGGGTTATGTAGAGGGCCAGTCACCACTACCTACCTGAGAACAGGGATTACAGAAATCTGATGGCTATTTTGAGCAACTGCTCTCTCTTTAAGCCTCTGCTCTACTTTGTTCAAATCACTTACCTGTGTGTGACTCTCCTCAGACCTAGACTTTGGAAAAGCAATTGGAATTCATTTCTAACTTTTTCTGCTATCTATATCTGTATGTATTTTTCTGTTTTGTGTGTAAACCCCAAAAATGTATCTTTTAAAAAATATTCTACGTATAAGTGATATCATATGATATTTGTCTTTTTAGGGCCGCACCTGAGGCATATGGAAGTTCCCAGCCTAGAGGTTGAACCCGATCTGCAGCTGCTGGCCTACACTACAGCTACAGCAATGCTGGATCCTTAAGCCACTGAGGGAGGCCAGGGATCAAACCTGCATTGAATGAACATGGCTAGTTGGGTTCGTTACCACTAAGCCACAACAAGAACTCCTCATTTCTAACTTTATATCATGAGTACTTAAGGGCCAGAGCAGCCTGCAGTGATTAATTGTAATGCTCCCTTTACTTTGGGGGCCTGGAGAAGGTGCTAGGTGATGTCACACAGGATGTTACGGCTTTGCTCAGGGAGAGTAGGGATTACTTTTCTGCTCAGATATCAACCGGAAGTATTATTTTCAAAACAAAGGGGTTCTTGGTAATTTGCATTCCTAGCTTCAAATATTACTCATTGATACAGCTATTCTACACACAGGCCCCAAACTCAGACTAGAGAGAGAATTAAAGAGCCAAGCAGGCAGTCCTAAGCTAGTTCCAGCACATAAAAAATAGAAGCAGTCAACAATTTTTAGAGTGTGATGAAAGATGCAAGACCTACCTCATAGGAATCAATGGATGGAAACTTGATCTGAATATGAACCTTGAGTATTTGCATATGCAAAGAACAGGCACTTTCTTCAGAGAGTGGTCGGTGACTCTTCTCATCCATGATTGTCTTCTTCCTAAATTAAATGAGGTACCACAAAACAGAAATATGCACACAGAAGAGGATCAGCAGAACTCACCACACTGAACAACAGTCAATCAAGAAGAGTAATTCCAGCCAAGAACGTATTGTGGGGGCGGAGAATGCTCACTTGTCTTTCGTCTGCCAAATTCCCAGATTCTTCATTCCTTGATCAAGTCTCCTAGAAAAAGAGGTAACTATTCTGATTGCCCAGAATCCAGGCCATTCTTTGGAACCCACTGAGGGTCCATGCCTCATGAAAGCTCTGGGCTTTTATTTTCACATCCAGTGCTCAAGTATAAATGGTACTTTTGTGCTTTCTGTTAATTCCTGGAAAGCACATCTGGGAAGGGTCTCCACAGTGACAAGGTGGCCCTCCTGCTGCTTCTCGGATCTGTCTAGGATTTGTAGGTAAACCATGTATTTCCATATGTCTCAGGTGCCCTCTCTGTAGGCAACAACTTGTTAATTTGTTACTGTTCTCACATTCTGCCGCTGGTATTCATAGGAATTCTGGCTTCTGGGTTTAGATCTGGAGAGGAAGTAGAAAGGGCCATGTGAGCCTAAAACAAGGTCTACATTGTTTGACACAGATTACTAGACCATCAAAAGCCATTTTCCTGTATGTTAAGTATATTCTCTCATTTTCTGTATTTGTTTTTCCCCAGCTTTACTGCTTTATTGAAATGTAATTGACATATAACACTGTGTAAGCTTAAGGTATACAATGTGGTGGTTTGATATAGGTACATAATGAAAATGAAAAATTATGGCTTCAATAGCACATCCATCACCTTACATATTTACACTGTGTGAGAGTGCGTGTGTGCGTGTGTACTTGTGTGTGGTGAGAATACTTAAGATCTACTCTGAGCAAGTAGTCACCATGCTGAATATTAGATCTAACTTTCTCTAATTTTTCTTTTTGCCAAGACCAATGCCAATGAGAGTTTCCCTTATATTTTCCTCTAGTAACATTATGATTTCTGGTCTTATATTTAAGTCCTCAGTCCATTTTTATTTTTTTATTTTTATTTTATTTTTAAATTTAGTGCTGCACCTAAATTTCCCAGTCTAGGTGTTGAATTGGAATTACAGCTACAGGTCAACACCACAGCCACAGCAACGCAGGATCCAAGCAGAGTCTGCAGTCTACATTGTGGCTCATGGCAATGCCAGATCCTTTAATCCACTGACTAAGGCCAGGAATCAAACCTGCTCGTGGATACTAGTTGGGCTCCTAACCCATTAAGCCACAATGGGAACTCCTCTTTAGTCAGTTTTTACTTAATTTTTTGTGAGTGACAGAAAACTGGGTCTAGTTTTATTCTTTTGCCTGTAAATACCCAGTTTTTCCAACACCACTTATTGGTAAGACTATATTTTCATCACTGAATATTCTAGGCTCCTTTCTCAAATATTAGTTGAATGCATTATGCATGGATTTATTTCTGGGCTCTCTATTCCACTGGTCTATGTGTCTGTTTATATATGTCTGTGCTGTACTGTTTTGATTACTATAACTGTAGTATAGATTGAAATCAGATAGTGTGATGCCTCCAGCTTTATTCTTCTTTCTCAAGATTGTTTTGATTATCTACAGCCTTTTTTGTTGTTTTATACTATTTTTAGAATTTTTTTTTATCTCTTTCTGTAAAAAGTGCCATTAAAATTTTGGCAGGGACTGAACTAAATATGTAGATGTCCTTGGGTAGGATAAACATTTTAACAGTATTAGTTCTGATCCGTGAACACAGAATCTTTTTCCATTTATTTGTGTCTTTAATTTCTTTCATCAAAGTCTTATAGTTTTCAGTATATGCATCCTTTACTCCTTACCATTTAAGCCAGGTCTAGTAGTATGTCCCGCAACTCATACCCAGTGATATCCTAAATGGTACCGCCTGCTTACCTGGTACCTCAAGACTTCTTGGCTGGATTTGAAGCTTAAATTCCTGTGGATGCACATTACATACCAGTTTGGTTTTGTCAAAAAAAATTTTTTTTGAAGCCAATTTCTCAATTGGCTTCAAATCTTTTGTGTTTTCCCTCATGAAATAGAACTTCAGAGTGTCTAGGAGGGAAAACAAGTGAAAAGGGCACTGAACATTTACCACAGTATTTAATTACCCACAACAAAACTTCTCATAAGTTCCTTGCTTAGAAAGAATTAGAAATTTTAACAGAATGCAAAGAAAACACTTATGGTTTGTTGTAAATGGCTGTGATGAATTAACTCTGTCATCCTATATATAAAGTTCTCTCTATTCTTGTGTTTTAATAAGAATCAACAAATGTTTTTCTTGTCTTCGTGAACATCTGAGTTAAAAATGCCTCAAGCCAAAAGTAAACTTAGATAAATGGAATATGGAGGTAGCTGTTGGATGGTGGTTAAAACCAAGGTTCCCTGAGGCATATCATCTCTATTTATAATCCTGGTTTAGCCTCTTACAATGTGTATAGTAACGGGAAAGTAACAACTCCAACTGCCTCTTTTCTCATTTTTAAATGGAATGATAACAGTAGTACCTGGTGTAAGTGTGGTTATTTATAAATAAAATCTCCCTTTGATAATCAGTTATATTTCCACCTGCTGTAATTTCATCTATTTTTTTTTTCTTTTCATCAGACCAAGATTAGATCCTTCAAGAAATGTTGGTAAAATTCATACATTCCAGAAATACAGTTTTCTCTATTAGTCTAAGCCTTTATGGTTTTTACATGCCGACTTGATCTTTTACTTCACAGATAATTTTTTCAGACAAGGGTATTGATATCAGCCCCAGGAGCTCAATAATTTGGGTAGGTAATGTTTTCCCTTTTTCTTATTTAAATGTCAAAAATATTCTCACAACTGAATTCCAGTTCAGGGAGAAATAAAAGGTGAAAACTTAGTGGGCTATTATGCATGCACCAGAATCAGGCTCCTGGGAATGGAATCACTGCTGCACAGTTTCAGCAAATTTCCTTACAATAAAGCCAACCTCTAAATCACTGTCTTTTTACCTATTATATCACCTTAGAGAATCCATGACTATGTGGCCATTACTATGACTAAGCACCTACTATACGTCAAATCCTCTGCAAGGTGTTTGACCTGCCTTAGCCAACCCTACAAAAAGCCTATAGCGAACCTGTTGTCCAAGGTCACACAGCTCGGAAGTGGTAGAGCCAGGACTGGAACAAGTCTCTATTTTTGCCCTGTCTTTTTCTCCCCATAAAGTCCTACTAACTTCAATGGGATGAAACATTTCTAACACGATTTTTTTGTGACCTTTTTTGTGCGTGGTAAAATATGCATAACATGAAATTTTCCATTAGTGACATTCAGTACATGTGCATACCTTGTAAAGAATATTTTCATCACTCCAGAAGGAAACCTGATACTCATTAAAATGGTTTCTCCATTTCCCCTGCTACTGATCATCATTAATCTTCCTTCTGTTACTATGAATGTTCCTATTTGGGATATTTCATATAAATGGAAACATACAACTATTTCATGGCATTTAAATTAGAATTCATTTAAAATGCAGAAAGTATATAAGACTAAATTATGGAAAGTTTAGTTTATAATGGGTAAGTTTGTAGATTACTTAATATAATAATAAAATAATTTTGATCTTGGAGTCTTTGCTTAATTTACATCATGGGAACTGTTGCCAAAAGCACTTGGGTTTAAAGAGGTCTGGCTCTAGGACTTATTTTTATTTTGCTGACTTTGTGATGTCAGGGAATTAATTCAAGATAACATTCTGATTTTAAAGAGTGATCAATCTACACCATCTTGAGGTCCAGTCTTAGATTATTCCCCCCTAGTAGGCTTTGTTTTAGGAACAAGTCTTTTTTAAAGTAAGTTGTTTTACTGAAGTACAGTTGATTATTCACAATTTTGTATTAATTTCTACTGTACAGAAAAGTGATTCAGTTATACATATATATATACTTTATTTATTCATATTCTTTTCCTTTATGGTTTATCACAGGATACTGAGTATAGTTCCCTGTGCTATACTGTAGGACCTTATTGTTTATCCCTTCTATATACAATAGTTTGCATTTGCTAATCCCAGTCTCCCCACCCAACCCTCTCATTACCCCTTTTTGGCAACCACAAGTCTGTTTTCTATGTCTGTGAGTCTATTTCTGTTTTATAAATGAGTTCATTTGTATCATTTTTTAAAATTTGATTCCACATATAAGTGATATCATATGGTATTTGTCTTCATCTGACCTACTTCACTTAGTATGATAATTTCTATGTCCATTTATGTTACTGCAAATGGCATTATTTTGTTCTTTTTTATGGCTGAATAACAGTCCATTGTGTACAGGTACCACATCTTAATCCATTCGTCTGTCGATGGACACTTAAGTTGCTGTCATGTCTTGGCTATTAAAAACAGTGTTGCAGTGAACACAAGGGTGCATGTATCTTTTCAAATTACAGTTTTCTCTAGATAAATACCCAGGAATGGGATAGCCAGATTATATGGCAACTCTATTTTTAGTTTTTGGAGGACCTCCATGCTGTTCTCCATGGTGGCTGCACCAGAGTAAAGTGTAGGAGGGTTAGGAAAAAGTCTCAACTCAGGTAGCAGCAGCTGGGTGGTGCCATGCCTGTTGTGCTGAGAATCAGGTATATTTCTATAAGTAATATTAAAAATAAAAATAAAGAGGTGACTAATTACATAGTATGATTTTAAAGTTGTATCACTCCTAGTGCCACTCTAAATATGTTCTAAGTCAGATTTCCCATTTGACTACTAAACTTGTCCTTTGAGTAAAAGCATTGTTTCCAGAAGGTCACTGCCGACCTGCTTTTGTCTGGTCGCTAAGGTGCTCTCACACTTTGTGCTCTGGGAACAGACCACTCTCAGCCGAGTGTTTGTATCACAGCACCAAGTTCTACCTTTCCCAGGAGGAATCAGTATGATTCTCTTACCTGACAGCCGAGAATCACTGGTGAACTTCCTGCTGCTGCTGGATCCAATCATCTTGTGATGTCCATTCAACCTGGTTTGCTTTGCTCCCCTTCACGGTGGCCAGTTCCAGAGGCAAGGTCTCAGCTTCTAATGAAT
The DNA here is from genome assembly GCA_004024745.2 of Catagonus wagneri. NCBI lineage: Eukaryota > Metazoa > Chordata > Mammalia > Artiodactyla > Tayassuidae > Catagonus > Catagonus wagneri. Next base: position 30,729,181 of record PVHT020000521.1, on the reverse strand, counting down.
CTGGTGTCACCTCTTCTGGTTTCCTTGCTTTACCCACTGGTGGCTGTTACTGGAGAGACTGTAGCAAAGCCCTAAGTGCTGAGGCTTTGGCACCTGCAGCTGCTGTGATCCCTGGACCCCACTTATAAGCTGGGTGACTGTGGACGAGTTTCTTCACATTACTTCCCTAAGCTTCTGTTTCCCCGCCTGCACACCGCAAAGAGAAGAGTGTTTTATTGTCCCACAGATCTGGAAATACGTGGCTCATTGTACAAAGATGTTCATCAAAAAAGTAATGTAACATGTTTTGTGTTTAAACTGACATCCAGGCAAGATTGACCGAGCTGGAAAAGGGCTTGTACATCATATGCTACAAGGAATGTTTTAGAGTATGAAAAAGGAAAAGGAAATGAATGGAATGCAGTGGTCACTAACATTTACAACACGTGGAAAATACCGGACTTTTTAATCCACATTTAATGATGATAAAATGAAAGTGTAGCAAGGTTAATGGATCCAAGGTCACTTAGCAAGTCAATGACAGGACTAGGGTTTGCTCTGAGGCAGCCTATCTCCAGAGTCTGTACATCAAACACTTGACTATATTTCTTGAATAATTTATCTAGGAAAGAATCAAAATGGCTTATGTTATTGTCGATGGTAAAGCTAGGTCTGATGAGCTTCAATAAGGAGGTTAATTTCTGCCTGTTCTAATAGTATTAGCAATGAAATTGTGGTACCTCATGAGGAATACATTCTGAAGCAGTAAGTGTGTTCAAGCAGAGGCTGCAACATCATCTTCGGGGATTATAGTAAAAAGAAATTCTTAAGATTCCATGGACACAGACCTCAGTGTTCAGGAACAGATTTGCCACTGTGTGCATGACTTCAGCGTGTCCAGTCCATGGCTGGACTGATTATACGTATCGATTCTAATCAGCATTGTCCCGAAAATAGCTGCTCTTACCCCCATTTTACAGAGGAAGGCATTGGTCTCGGACACATGCTCAATTAGTAAAGCATGGGTGTTTCTTAGGATTTCTAATTTTCAAGCTCATGTTCTTTAAAAGCCTGAGTGATATTGTGTAATATCAGATTCCTCAACAATAGCCCCCTGCATGAGGTATCTGCGCAGGAGTACTTACCTGATTCACTCCTTGCAGGTTTCTCTTTCATTGTTGTAATATTAATGTAGATGAGGGTGGTGATAGCCGTCATAATTATAATGTGAATACCACCCTAATTGGCTTTTATTGCTGCTTGGGAGTGGGTCAGGGTTGTACGTGGAATATTTAAGTTGAAATGTGGTTTTCAATACTTAATAGAATCCAATTAGGATTTTATTGATTAATTAGTGTCTACATGAAGCATTCTATTTTTCTAAAGGCCAGAAATGCTCCTGACTGTTCCCTAAATGTTAACATATTCAGATAATTAGAGCTGCATCATATTTGCTGCTTAGATTGTTTGAGTTAGTTGCCATTATCAAGGTTTTGAATTCAAGTAAAGCAATCTTTAAAAATAAAAATGATACTTAAATAACCTAAAATAATCATTATAGAAAATCTCTCTTCAATATCTATTAAGTTATGGCTATAAACATGCCAGGCCCCTCCTACACAGAAGTCCATTTGCAATTGCTTTAGAGGTTAAAAAAAAAAAAAAGGTGGGATGGATAAAAAAGGGGGACCCTAGAACCAATGGAGATCCTTGAAACATAAAAGTAATTTAAGGTCAAATGTATTACTTAATGGAATTTCAAATTTCAAATTTCAAACATGGCAGCATGAATGAAAAACCCATGTTTAAAACTCAGACATTTGCAGTTCTTGCTGTGGCACAGTGGGTTAAGAATCAGACTGTAGAGGCTCAGGCCAGATATAGAGGGATGGGTTCGATACTTGGCTCAGGAACTTGCAAGGATCAAACCTTGGAAGGAACTGGGTGCCGCCATAAAAAAACAAAGAACCTCAGATCTTGTGTAGCCAACAAGGGATGCTTGGTCAAATCTTGTCTCAAGTGTCACTTTGTAACTATTTGCTCTCCTCTTATGTTTCTCTGAAATAAACTGAACTGAGACTGAAAATACTGAGGCACCTGGTGTATGAAGAAAGGTGATTAAATGGAAGAAGCTAGGAACAAGGGAAAATATGTTAACTGATTTCTGTTTGTTGGGGCGAGGCCTAATACTGGGTCAGTGCTTTTATCATGAAAGGAAAGACAGGCACATAATGGGTATGTATTGTTATCAGACACAATACAAGATGTATCTGTGATGCATAGATCTCAAATTATATTCTGGAGGGAGTTAAATTACTGATGATTTTGAATGTCCTAGTATTCAAAATAAATATTGAGCATTCAGAATTTCCTAGTTGTAGTCAAAATAAACATTGAACATACTCTGCCGATTTCACACGTGTGATAATGAATATCTCTTATTTAATAGTCTGTGTGCTGGATGATGCACCATATACGCTTCCAATTTCACAAATAACTGCATCAGGTACCGTGGTTATCCTCTTGCTGCAAACCAAGATGACAGTTGATTTAGACGAGGTTAAGTAGCTTGCTTGAGATCATATAATTGTGTCTAAATGGCAAACTCTGGGCTAATTAGAAGAACCTGATGATGATGATGTGCTGATGACAGTAAAAAATTATAATAGCAAAGGTCCCAGGCCATGCCTTTCCAATTGAAACTGAATCTTTAAGAATGGGTCCAAGAATCTGTTATGTATCAGTTAGTGTTCTCTAGAGAAACAGAACCACATGGCTGCCTTGGTCCCATCCTCCAAAGAGTCCTGTATAAACATAAGAGATTTATGTATAAATAGAAAATATTCTAGAAATATATATATATATATGTATATATATACACACACACACACACACACACACACATATGAATATATATATACACATATATATATAATTCATATCTATACAGAAAAGATTTTGCCTTATATATAAAGATTTCTGACTATACATAAAAGGATCCTATCCTTTTATGTATCCAAGAGATTTCCTATCTTCTGGAAATGTGTATGTAAACAGATCTATGATCAGGAATTGGCTCCCACAGTCATGGAGGCTGAGAAGTCACAAGATCTGCTGTCTGTAGTCTGGAGACTCATAGAGCCAATGATTTACAAGCTGGTCCAAAAGCCTATGAATTAGAGACCTATCTAATCACTTGTGATAGAACATGATGGAGGATAATGTGACAAAAAGAATGTATATATATATATATATATATATGTATAACTGGGTCACTTTGCTGTACAGCAGAAATTGATAGAACACTGTAAATTAACTATAATAAAAATAAAAAAATTAACAAAAGAAGAATCCACGTTTCATCTGTGTCAGGAGGCAGGGAAAGAGCCAGGTCCCAGCTCAAAGCAGTCAGGCTGGAGGAGCTCCCTCTCACTCGTGGGAAGGTCAGTCTATAAAAAAAAAAAATTTGTTGGAGTATAGTTGACTTACAAAGTTGTATTAGTTTCAAGTGTACAGTAAAATGACTCAGTTTTGCATATACTTATATCCACTCCTTTTCAAATTCTTTTCCCTTGTAGGTTATTACACAGTACTGGGTAGGTTACCCTGTGCTGTACAGTAGATCCTTGTTACAGTACCATACAGCACATACACGTACTATACAGTACGTACACGTACTATATAGTAGCATGTGTATGTCAACCCCAGCCCCCTAATTTATCCCCTAAGGGTCAGCCTTTTGTCCTGCAGAGACCTCTGATGGTTTGAGTGAGACTCACTCACAATCTCCTTTTCTTAGTCCAGTGACTCAAACGCTCCAGAAACACCTAGAGCAACACTGGATGAAGTATCTGAGCGTCTCCTGGTTCATTTCAGTTAACACATAGAATTAACCATCATGTGAAGTTTTAATGATTTCTCTTGGTAATTCAGGTACAAAAAAAGTCGGAAACTCCTGGAATCTCTCTACCATTGTTTTCAGTATTTCTTATTTCTTATTTATTAGAGTATGGTTGATTGCAGTGTTGTATCACTTTCTGCTGTACAGCAAAGCGACCCAGTCATACAGATATACACATTCTTTTTCTCATATCATCCTCCATCATGTTCTATCCCAGGAGGCTGGATAGAGTTCTCTGTGCTGTACAGGTGGGACCTCATTGCTTATCTATACTAAATGTAATAGATTGCATCTACCAGTTGGGATGGACAAGAATTCTTAAATTATGTTGTATATTAGAATCACTTGAGCAGCTTCAAAAATTACTAATGCCTGGATCCCACTCCTAGAAATCCTGACTTACTGGTCTGGTTCTAATGTGAGGTCAGGGCTGAGACTGAGGCTCGAGCCCTTGTTCTACTGTGGTTGGTGACCCTTCATTCCCAGCCACCAGGCTCTGTGCCATTGAGCACCCCCTACTCAGAGGTGCCCAGGGGCCAAATTACACCAGAGTTTTGAACTGTGTGCAGGGAGAATCCTGATAGATCTTGTGGCTGCCTCCATCCTGTTCTGGGGATGGAGCTTTTCCCACAGGGATCCAGGCCTGTTTCCTTTTTCCACAGGTAGAAGGAAAATGTTTATCATTGTTCTTCAAGCCACTGACATCAGCGCACTAGCAAATTGCTGCTCCAGAGAAATTCAGAAACAACGGTCATTGCCTCTAAAGTGTGTGTTACATGTTTTCCACATCAGCACACTTGCTGAATAGAGACATTGCACGCTGTAGCCTCTGCCTGTGCAGGTTGGACTTTGCAGCAGCTGTGTTGAGAGACGTGTTTGGAGTTAGGGAGAGTGGATCAAAGGTGTCTGGATCCCACCTAGGCTCAAATGCCATTAGCAGGAGAAAAACATGTGTTTTGTGCATGATATGCACCCAGCAATTGTGGATTAATAACGTCAACCCCTACTTTTGAGCATCCTCTGAGTGACAACTGTGTCTGATGCTTTGGGTTGGTACAGAGTCTGAGCTGGAGCTCTGCTTTCCTAGAAACATACAACAAGCAATGCCGCATAGACCAGCTCCTGGGAAACAGGAAGAGAAAGGATGCGGGAGCACATGGGAGCCACAGGGGTGTAGAAAAGAAAGACAGCAGTGAAAGGTGTTTGGGAGAAATTGCGTGGGAGCTTTCTTTAAAGTGGGTATGAAGATATGGTTGGAAGAATTGGTGGAAAAACCAACCTAGACGGCGCTCAGCCTGAGCAAAAATCTGAGCCTGGGGAATGATCTTTTGGAAAAGTGTTCAAAATTTTACCATTAAATATAATATTAGCTGTAGGGCTTCTGTAGATGTCCTCGAGAAAGTTTTCTTTTTTTCCCAGTTTTCTGTTGTTACCATGAATGGGTGTTGACTTTTAACAAATGCTTTTCCTACATCTATTGAGATAATATTTCTTCCCCTTTATTCAGTTAATGTGATAAATAACACTGACAAATTTTTCTGAAGGTTAAATCAACCTTGACTATCCAGATAAACCCTCCTAGGAAACATAATGTATTATTATATTTAATATGTTGTTGAATTTATTTGCTAATATTTAGTAAAATACATAAGATATATTCTTGTTGTTTATTCAAGAAGGGTATTGGTTTTTAATTTTTTTTTGGTCTTTTCATTTTTAGGGCCACACCCACAGCATATGGGGATTCTCAGGTTAGGGGTCATATCAGAGCTGTAGCTGTAAGCCTACACTACAGCTATAGCAATGTGGGATCTACGCCATGTCTGCAACCTCCACCACAGCTCATGGCAATGCTGGATCCTTAACCCACTGAGAGAGGCCAGGGATCGAACCTGCCTCCTCATGGATCCTAGTTGGTTTCATTAAATGCTGATGAAGGGAACTCTTTTTTTTTTTTTTCTTTTCTTATAATGACTTTCTTAGGTTTTGGTATCAAGACTGTGGTGGCTCAATATCCTTTTCATAAAAAAAGAATATGTAGAGTTTGTTGATTTATAGTACTGTTTTCAACTTGTAAAAGTTTAACGGCATTAGCCGGTGCCAGCGTTTTCTGTGTGGAAAGATTTTCCGTTATGAATTCACATCTTTACTAAATATAAGGCTGTTTTAGAGTTTCTGTTTCATTTTGTGTCAGTTTGGTAATTTGTATTTCTCAGGTAACTTGTCCATCATCCAAGTTGTCAAGTTCAGTTACAAAAAATTGTTCATAACTATTACTGGTTTTACTTTCAGTATCTGTAGGATATATGGAGATGTTGTCTATCACTGATTGTAGCAAGTTTTGTCTTTCTTTTAAAAATATTCTAGTATTCTATCATTGTTGTCTGAGAGTTTTCAATCTTATTAACATTTTAAAATATACCAATTTTAGGCTCTATTAATTTTCTAGTTTTTTCTAACATACTAAATAATGCTTTTATTTTATTATTTTCTTTCTTCCTCTTACTTTGGGTTTAAAATTCTTTTCATTTTTAGCTTCTTAGAGTAGGGATGTAGAAAATTGATTATAAATCTTCTTTCTTTTCTAAAATAAGTATTTAAAGTTATTAAATTTCCTCAAGGTGTTATTGTGGCTGCAACTTTCAAGTTCTGATATGCTGTAATTTCATTATCATTCAATTCAAAATGTTTTTAATATATATTTAAATTGATTTTTACCCAATTATTATTTTTGAAGTATCTTGGTTAGTTTCTGAACATTTTTGGTTTTTTCCGAATATGCTATTGACACTGAAATCTAGTGTAATTTTGTTGTGATCAGAGTTTACCTTATAGAATATTCTAATTGTCTTATCACTTGTTAAGATTTACTTTAATGGCCCAACGTGTAATCTGTCTTGGTCAAGATTCCAGCTGCAATTGAAATAAATTTGCATTTGTTGGGGATGATGTTCTATAAAGGTGATTTATGCCAATTTGGTTAACAATATGCAAATCTTCTATATCCTTATTGTTTTTCTATTTTTTGTATTGATTACTGAGATGGGTATTAAAAATGACTGGGAATTCAATAGCCCACCCTAGATCAATTAAATAAGCACTAGGAATGTATTGCCTCCAATAATTTTAATGTGTCAAAACAGTAGAGAACTGCCATTCCAGAGAATAATGAAATTCTTATTGACACTATTTGTGGACAGAATCATGTCTATAATTACATTGCTTAAGTGTGCACAAAATACAGATGCAAACTTTGTATATAGCTCCCTTATAGTTTTTGTAGAACTATGCAACAAATATAAGAATTACTACGAAATCAAAAACACAACCTTCAAATTAGCAACATTAATGTAATGTCTTATGGATTATGTTTTATTAAAACAAAATTGCCAGTGTAGGCTTTAATAGTGGAAAGACATTGCCTCATGTTCTGTTCCATATTTAATTTGTTTTATATTTTGAATTCAATAATTCTTAATTCAGGGAATTCCTTTTCTTTTTTTTTAAATAAAATTACACAATTGTTTTTTTATGTAAAAACTTATGTCTTTTTCTCATATTTATGTCTCATATGTTATGTCTTTTTCTCAAAGTTTCTTTATCTCAAGCATGAGTTTAGAAGAACATAAATAGTGTTTTGACATGAAATGTGTTTAACACTTTAAATTTTTTTGAAATTTTAAATGATTTTTATTTTTTACATTATAGCTGCTTTACAGTGTTCTGTTAGTTTTCTACTGTACAGCAAGCTGACCCAATCACACATACATATATACAATCTTTTTCTCACATTGTCCTCCAACATGCTCCATCACAAGTGACAAGATATAGTTCCTAGTGCTATACAGTAGGATCTTATTGGTCTCCTTTTCTATCAAAATGTACTAATTTGCATTAGGAGTAGTATTGTTGGCTGTTTATAAATAATCATTCTCTCTTAGCCAAAATTCTGTCAGCAAGTTGTTACTACATAGTAATATTAACAGATGATAACTTCAAATATTAGTAATATTTGATCTCCTTTCAAAATTATAATGTGCTTCTGGTTTCCTCTTACTGACTTGTAGAAAAATGATTGTGTTCTTAATCAAAGGCAAGAACACCATGCATACTGGCAGCTCTGGTCCTTGTTTGTGGTAGACTCAGCTTCCCACTATCCAGCTACCTTTTCCTTTGCCATTAAATGCACAATCACTGTGGTGCCCACCTAGAAATTTCAGAACACTGGCCATAAAGGAGTTCTACTATGATATAAGAAGACACTCATACTTGGGCCTGTTGATCTCTGCAGCTGCAAAATGTCACTCTTTGAGTCAGATTTATAGTTTCTGCAGAACTGGACATCTCATTCAAAATGGTCCCTAATCACACAACCACTGTCCTGTCACCCAAGAGCTAATGCTCACAAGGAAGAATGGTGACCTTGCCAGACATCAGACAGTGATGATGTCCAGGTTCATCTGTCAATGGCAGATTCTGTGCTGCTGTGGGTGTCTAAGTGTGTGCACTAAGCATTTGAGCAGGTGTTGCAAATGCTACATATGTCATCTAATAATTCTGTTAAGTTGTTTGTCTAGTTGAAAATAAGGTTGGCAGTATAGTATTATTAAACCTGCCTTAATGTAATATTTACTCAGTAAGAATACAAAACTCCTTATTTCTTAGTTCTTACCTATTTGGTACTAGTAAAACTTTGGCAAGAGTAAAACAGTGTTAAGAGCAAAGTAATGCATAAGTTTCTGGGTGAAAATCAGAGAAGAATGACTAGCTTATAATTAAGGGGATTTATTGCAGAGAATTGTCTTACAAAATTGTGACAGCTGGTTGTACATTCCCTAGAAGGCTGCTGTTTTTGCTTCTGAAACTAGAGTTTGGCATCTACCTGACAAGTAGGCAGAAACAGGAGACAGATGTAAAGTAGGTGAGATCAATTAGAGCATGGGCTGTAATTCCCGGAGGATAAACTGATATTCCCATCAGTCCCCGTTGTCACTGACATTAGTGAAGTGGATATCCTTCATAAGCCTAGACCCTCATCACAAAGTTGAGCTCACCCATGTGGCCCAGAAGATGGGAAGTAAACCAGGTTATAAAGAACGGATGCAGACCCTAGAATCTGGGGTCAGAATTCTGCCATAAGCTGGCCATGAAATGATCTTGGATATTGTATTTTTATATTACTATTTTTCACTGAATTTTTTTATTTTATTGATATTTTTCATTTTTAAAAAAGTTTTATTGATATATGGCTGATTACAATGTTGTGATAATTTCTCTCATGCAGCAAAGTGATTCAGTTATATAGTGTTCATATATCCACTCTTTTTCAGATTCTTTTCCCAAACAGATGATCACAGAATATTGGGTAGAGTTCCCTGTGCTGTACAGTAGGTTCCTGTTGACCAGACATTCCCTATACTTCAGTGTGCATATGCCAACCCCACACCCCTCATCTATCTTCCCCTTACCATGTGTCCACTTTGGTAACCATATATTACTCTTTTTTTTTTCATATTAACAATGAATTTTATTTCAGTTATAGGTGTATAAAGATCATAAGTCAATACGATAGATTTTGTGTCCCAAACCCACAGTGCATCCTCCCGCCCCCCAGATTGTCTTATTTGAAAAACCAAGGTTTTCCAAAATCTGTGAGTCATTGTCTGTTCCTCAAAGATGTTCATTGTGTCTCTTTAGTTTCGACATGTAAGCGGTAGCATTGGTTGTTGCTGTCTAATTGTCTGACTGGTTCCACTTCGTATGATAATTTCTAGGTTCATCCATGTTGTTATAAATGTTATTCTGTTCCTTTTAATGGCTGAGTAATATTCCATTATGTGTATGTACCATATCTTCCCTATCCACTCCTCTGTCAATGGGCATTTAGGTTGTTTCCTTGACCTGGCTTCTTCCCTCTCTAGCTGCTTTGGATGTAAAGTTAGGTTGTTTATTTGAGCTTTTCCTTGTTTCCTGAGGTTGGCTTGTATTGCTATATACTTTCCTCTTAGCGCTGCTTTTGCTGAATCCCAGAGGTTTTGGAGTGTCGTGTCTTTGTTGTCATTTGCTTCTAGGTATTTTTTAATTTCTTCTTTGATTTCTTCAGTGATCCATTGGTTGTTTTCTTGTTTTTGTATCCATTCATCTAGTCTATGTCTTTTGGTTGGGGCATTCAGTCCATTAACATTTAAGGTAATTAGTGATATATATGTTCTTATTGCCATTGTATTAACTGTTTGGGGTTTTTGTTGCTCTTTTTTTTTTTTTTAACCCTGAAGTTCTGATGTAGGAGTCTATATACAAATGAGATTGTTTGAAGTTGTTGGTTTCTTAATTGCACGTGCGTCTCCAGTGACCTGCATTTGTGCTCTCTTCTCACGATTTCTGATTTTGGTAGCATAGTTGTGCATGGATGATTTAGTATCTTTATTGTATATGTGCCTTTACTGGTGAGACTTATCATTTGTGGTGTTTTTGATTCTGGTCGTGACCTTTTCTTTTCTGCCTAGAGAAGTTCCTTTAAGATTTGTTGTAAAGCTGGTTTAGTGTTGAAGAACTTTCTTAGCTTTTGCTTATCTGTAAAGGTTCTGATCTCTCCTTCAAATCTGAATGTGAGCCTTGCAGGGTAAAGCAATCTTGGTTGGAAATTTTTCCCTTTCATCACATTAAATATATCATGCCACTCCCTTCTGGCCTGTAGAGTTTCAGATGAGAAATCTGCTGATAACCTTATCGGGGTTCCCTTGTGTGTCATTTGTTTCTTTCCCCTAGCTGCTTTCAGTATTTTCTCTTTGTCTTTAATTCTGGTCATTTTGATTAATATGTGTCTCGGGGTGTTCCTCCTTGGGTTTATTTTATATGGTACTCGCGCTTCCTGGATTTGAGTGAGTGGTTCCTTTCCCATATTAGGGAAGTTTTCGGCTATAATCTCCTCGAATATTTTTCTGTCCCCTTCTCTCTCACTTCTCCCTCTGGCACCCCTATAATACGGATATTGGTGCATTTAACAGTATCCCAGAATTCTCTGAGACTCATCTCATTTCCTTTTAATCTTTTATCTCTTCTGCATTAGTGATTTCCACTAATCTGTCCTCCACCTCACTGATTCGTTCTTCTGCCTCCTGTATTCTACTGTTGGCTGCTTCTAAGGAATTTTTTATTTCAGTGATTGTATTTTGCATCTCTTCTTGTTTAATTTTTACAGCTTGTATTTCTCTGCTCAGTGTTTCCTGTAAATGATCAGTCTTTGCCTCCAGTTTATTTCCAATGCCTTGCATCATCTTCAGCATCAACAGTCTAAGGTCTCTTTCTGAAAGGCTGGTAATCCTCTCATCACTGAGCTGTTTTTCTGGGCTTTTCTCTTTCTCCCTTGTCTGAGTTAGAGTTTTCTGTCTTTTCATTTTTATAGGTTTTTGGCGTGGTGACCTTTTTGCCAACAATAGAGTGGTAGCCTCTCTTAGTTCTGGTGTTTGCCTCCCCTGTGACTAAAGCTGGTATGGAGGGGCCTTGCTTTAGGCTTCCCGATGGGAGGGACTGATGCCTGCCCACTGGTAGGTGGGGTTGATTCCTAGCCCTCTGATGGGTGGGGTTTTGTCTCTGGATGAGATTAGAGGCTGGCCATGTGCCTGAGGGGTCTTTAGACAGCCTGTTTAGTGATGGGTGGGGCTGTGATCCCACCTGGATTACTGTTTGGCCTAGGGCTTCTCAGCGCTGATGGGAGGGACCAGATTTTCCCAGAAATGGCGCCCTCCAGAGAAATGCAGGCTAATGAATGTTCCCAAGAGCTTCACCTCCAATGTCCTTCCCCCACAACAAGCCACAGTCACCCCTATTTTCCCAGGAGATCCTCCAAGAATTGCAGTCAGGTTCCACCTGGATTCCTATGGAGACTGCTTTGCCCTGGGACCCAGTGCACGTGAAAGTATGTGTGTGCCTTTCAAGGATGGGGTCTCTGTTTCCCCCAGTCCTGTGGAGCTCCTGCACATAAGCCCTGCTGGCCTTCAATGCCAGATGCTCCAGGGGGCTCTTTCTCCCTGTGCCTGATCCCCAGGTGTGGGGTTTTGATGTGGAGCTCAGAACTCTCAGTCCTGTAGCTAAGTCTCTGTGATGCAGTTACTTTCCAGTCTGTGGGGCTTCCCAAGGGGAGGTATGGGGTTGCTTCTATTAGGTAATCGCCCCTCCTACCTCTTGATGTGGTCTCCTCTTTGTCTTCTGGAGTAGAATATCTTTTTTGGAAGTTTACAGTCCATTTGGTTGAAGGCTGCTCGGTATTTGGTTGTAGATTTGCTGTTTTTCGGGAAAGAAGTTGAGCTCCAGTCCTTCTATTCTGCCATCTTAATCCAATCTCCTCAAATCAATAGTTTTAATTCTTGATTTACAATACAGACACTCTTATTTATTTTTCTTTTCTAATTGCTGTGGCTAACCACCCCTCCCAGTGCAACACTTAATAGAGGTAGAGAGAGTGGACATCCTTGTCTTTTTCCCTCACATTATGGATAGAGCATTTAGTCTTTCACAGTTATGAATGATATCAGCTGTTTGTTTTACACAGGCTCCTTTACCAGGAAGAGTAGTTTCGCTTCTTTCCTAATATGTTCAGTATTTTTTAAATCATGAAAGCATGTTGGATTTTTTTCAGATGGCTTTCTGAATCTATGGAGATGATCATGTATTTTTGTCTCTTATTTTAATGATATATTTTGTTACATTGTTTGAAATTTACCTACTGAAATAATCCTGTATTCCTGGAATGAATCCCACTTGGTCATGATGTAGAATCCTTTCTATGTTGCAGTATTTAGGGTATTATTTTTAAGGGTTTTTGCATGTATAATCATAAGGTAAATTAGTCTATATTTTCTCTTGTCATTTCTTTGGTTTTGATATGAGTAATACTGACCTCATAAAATTAATTGGAATGTGTTCATTTTGTTTTTCAATAGAGAGTTTTTGGAAGTGGAAATATTCTCTAAATGTTTGGCAAAATTTATCAATTTAAGTCTTATGGTCTCTGTCTTTTCTCCATGGGAGTTTTTTTTTTTTGATTAATAATATACTCATTTAGGCCCATTCAGATTTTCCAAATCATCTTAAATCAGTTTTGGTAGTTTGTGTGTTTCCAGGAATTTTTCCTATTTTGTCTAGGTTATTGTTGTAGAACAATTATTCATAGTATTCTTTTATAATACTTTTTATTTCTGTAAAGTGGGTAGCAATGCCCTCTCTTTTTCCAGATTCTAATAATTTGAGTGTTATTATTTTTTTTTTAATTTGATGAATGTAACTAGAGTTTTGTCATTTTCTTTGACCGTTTGAAAGAATAGACTTTGGGTTTTGTTGATCTTCTCTGTTGTGTTTATATTCTCTAATTTATTTCTGCTCTAATCCTTATTATTTCCTTCATTGTGCCTGCTTTGGTTTACCTTGGTCTTCTTTCTCCAGTTTCATAGGGTGCAAGCTTAGATTACTGATTTCAGATTGTCATCTTATATTAACATGTGTACAATTATAGATTTTCCTGTAGGCACTGCTTTTTAATTTTTTGAATGATAATTTTGCAGACTGTAAAATTATGTCCTTTCAATTTTCTCTTGGCATCATAGTTTCTGGTGATAAATATTTAGTTAATTTTATTATGGATCCCTTGCATGTGATTAGTAATTCCTCTTTAGCTATTTTAAAGATTCTCTTTTATTTGGGTTTCAATAGCTTAATTATGATGTCTAGGTGTGTATCTCTTTGAATTGATCCTATGTGCACTTTGTTGGGCTCCTTGGCTATACAGGCTATTATATTTTATCAACCATGGGAAGTTTTTAGTTGTTATTTCTTCATATATTTTCTATCTCTTTCTTTTCTTACTTTGTAACTACTGGTCTCTGAAGCTCTGTTTATTTCTCTTTTTATTTCTTTTTCTTCCTCAGACTGGGTAATCTCAATAGATCTATCTTCAAGTCCACAGATTCTTCCTCCTTGCTTAATTAAGGTGTCGAACTCTGATAGTGAAGGCTTCAGTTCAGTTATTATACTTTTTGATACTCGTACAATTATGCTCTCTATTGATTTTATTTATTGTATGAGACATATTTATCATACTTTCTTGTAGATCTTTATATATGGGTTTTTTTTGTCCTTTGAATATATTTATGTTGACTTAAACTCTTTGTCTACTAAGTTGAGTGTAAGGGCTTTCTCAGGGATAGTTGCTCTTGACTTAATTTCTGCCAATATTTCCTATTTCTTTGCATGTCTTGTATTTCCTTTTGGATATTTTAAAAATATAATTTGGTACTCTGGAAATCAGATTCCCTCCTTCCCCTCGGGGCTTGTTTTGTTGTTTGCTTTCATTATTGTTCTTTGTTTAGTGACTTCTCTGAACTAATTTTGTAAAGTTTGTGCTGTTTGGTGTGTTTGTGTTCACTGAAGTCTCTGATATCTTTGTGGTTGGCTAATAATAATACAGATATTCTTAAATGCATGGAGCTGATACTTTTTGAAGTATTTCCCAAGGAACTCTGTGTACATGTTGAAGCATGACTTTAACACTCAGCGTGGCATTGAGAACAATGATTTAGCCTTCATGTTTGCAGAGCCTCAAGGTTAGCCAAAGTTCAGAACATAGAACTGTTCAAGTCTTCTTTCTTTGTATGTGTGCACATTGAGCATGCATACAGCCCTGTTAGTTGGTGCTGGTCTAGTGGTTTTTAAAGCATCACAGTGTGATGTGATTTGAACATCAAAACACAAGACTGATTTCTACCACCTAATCTGAAGTAAGTTAACCTCTCAGTGTAAAGATTCTTCTATGTTCCCAGAAATGTGGGAGAGCTTTTCAAAGCCCCTGTGGACATCCAATTCCCTAGGTTTTCCTTTTGAACTTTTTTTTTCACTTAGCCTATTGTTTATCCCAACTGCTATCCACTGCCTCAGCCAGTTGCAAAGTTAACTTTCCTCTGATTGTTTTTGATCAATGCCCTTGGGAAAGGTTTTGCACACTGGTCAAGCTCTGAGTCAGGTCAAATAAAGACAGCCTTGCAAGAAGGATCTTCTAATGACCTACCAGACAGGAAAATTAATGACACTTCTCTGGGAATTAGGATTAGGAAGAAGCATCAGCACCATTCTGCCTCCTAAGGTGCCTGTCAAGCTGCTTATTTTCACTGTGACTTCAGGCTATATATTTTCAAGGCTGCTGTGGAACTGGAAAGGTATGGATGGAAATAGGGCAAGTGAAAACACCACAGTAAGCTCACTGTTCTTACTGAGATTCAGCTGTTCTCTTGAATAAATGGTATTTCTGCAACATTTTGGTTAATTTCCAGAGTTCTGAACAAGTTGATTCTCATAATTTTTGCTGGTTGTCTTATTGCTTTTATAGAAGAGATCATTTTCAGAGGCTTTAATTTCACCATTTGTGCTGATGTCTAAGGATTACATTTTAAAAAATGAACAGGAGTTGGGGAAGGACAGTGATGCCAGACTGAGGAGAAAAATGGGAGTTTAAAGAAAAACTTTACACTTTTCACCAAGGAAACTGTGCCACAGTCCCATAGAGTAGCCACTAGCCAATTTCATCTATTTAAATTAATTAATTGATTAAAATTAAATGAAATTTAGCATTTAATTTCTCATTCACAGTAGCAAACTAGCAAGTATTCAATAGCCACATGAGACTAGTTGCTACCATTGTAAGCAGTGTAGATATAAAATGTTTCCATCTTAGTAAACTATTCCATTGGAGAGGCTTGGTCTAGTGTGTATGTGATAGGATTTGAACAATGAGACATAAGATTGGAAAGTGAACCAGTTTCTTAGTATTAAGAATTTTCCAGCAGTGTAGAGGATGATTTTTCAGTCAAGAAGACACATATGAAAGCCCAGATTTCAGATCATGGTAGTTACTCAATAAATACTGCTTCCATTTCTCTCTGTGTATAAGTACTCTTACCCTTATTTTCTCCTGGAATACTTGCAAAGGGAAGTTTTCTATTTCTGACAACATGGAATGTTAATCTCTTTTCATGGAAGCAGCTATTGTTAAGTTAGCAAAAAGAAAATATCATAGGCAGTCAACAGCCCTCAGAGACAAAGAGAGGATCACCTTTCCTATGTGATAAATCTCTTTATTTGAGGAGGGTAAGACTGGACCCCACTGTGAGTCTCCTCTGTTGTTATTTTCAGGACAAACCAAATTCTTTGATGAGTCAGTTTTTCCTTGGGCTGGACCATTCTTCATTTGAGGTACTTACCCTCTCCTTATAGGAAAATCTGATCCCTCCCCACTAGTCTTAGGTGACAGTCTGCAAACCTGTTTCTACATACAGAGACATTTTTCTATAAATAAATAAAGTTTTTTCTTTTATACTTAAACACACATCTTTTATTTAAAATTTCAATTTAACAAAATACAAATCCTGGCTATTTGAACAACTTTTACAGCTCCCATTTACTAAGAAACAAGAAATGTATCTGCCTCATTGCTAATAAAAATATACTCTGTCATTGTAATAGTTCTCCCTTAAAATCCTTATACTAGAAGAAATAGAGCCAGGCACTAAAAGCCATGGATTCTTTACTAGTGGATCGTAATGGTCATTTCATGTCTGGAGTAAATGAATATTTCTTATAGGATAACTCTGTGATTTATTAAGAAAGGACAAGGCCATCGACAGTGATATAACTTCCCATTTAGGCTAGAATTGCCTAAGTTAGCAAAAAGAAAATATCATAGACAGTCAAAGATGAACCTTGACTTTTCTAGAAATTAAGCTCTCCAATAATGTAGAATTAATGTGGAATCCTCCCCCAACTATGTTCTGAAAAAATAAGAGAAGCCATTCTTATGAGAGCTTTTTGTAAAGCCAAACACTCTTCAGTGAAATTTCTTTTCAAGATTAAGATATTCCAAAGAGTAATCAAAACTAATCATTTTTCTTGAAGGAAAAAACATGTAGAAACTTTTTTGGTGAAACAAATCTACTATTTTCAGCTCACTGAAAACCTGCTACCTTATTCAATTACATACTAAACTCTGACTTAACTATTCCACATTGATTCAAGACTTTCAACATTTCAAATGACTCTGTAGTCTCATCTATGTTCTTCCTCATGCTTTGAAAGAATATTAAAATTTCTACTAGTTACTTCAATTTAACAAACATAGAGTCTACAAAGCAATACCCAAGTACTTGATCTGAGAAAAAAGGCAGTTTCCCTGGGGAAGGTGAGGGGAATTAGCATCATAATTAAGTTTCTGAAAAGTAACAGTGATTTCTGCTCATCTAACAGGCTCTTTATGGTGTACAGGTTGCTGACTCACAAATTACAAGCAAGAGAGAGGATGAGAGGGGAAAGGGAAGGGAGAAAGCAGATTTAAAAGCGAACACAATAATGCAGAAGTGTGTAGGGTCCACAGGGTCTGTCACAAGGGGAGAGCCACATTTTGAAACTGTGCTGGTGGAAAAGGACTTGACCATCTCCTTGTCTTTGCAGAATTCAAAGCAAGAAGGAAAAAGATAATGCTAAGAGATAAATGGAGGAAAGAAGAGCCAGGTAGGGATTTTGTTGCGCTAACTTCAATTAGAGTTAAGGTAGTCATTAGGGACTCCCTGTCAAATTGATGAGAGTCTGGAGTTAAAGCTTATTGGTAAATATTTTTCTCTCTGCTCTCTAGAATTAGGTACAAATATAACCCTATATGATCATGCTTTACTTTGCTTAAAAAAAAAAGCCATCTGAAGATAACACTCTTTGTTTCAAAACTTTCAATTTCTCTTTTCACTTTATAATATTTATGGACTTTTGGTGTTCCTCTGATTCACTAATAGTGAGTTTAGGGTATAATTTAATGATTCAGGATTCAACCCCGGGACAGGGTGCAGAATGAAACCTGGCCCTAATATAGCACATGTGTTTATGGTGGGTGTTATAGCCGTGGGCTATGGAGAGTTCACATAAAAAACATATAATGAAACCTTGGTGGCTAAACTGGGACAGAAGTCAGACTTCTTTCTAGATAATGCTTCCACTACTTTTTAAAAGAGACATATGCCAATTTGGAGAAAGAAACAAGATACATGCTAAGAGGATTGTTATGAAGCTACATAACAGAGGGAGTTTTGAAACTTCTGAACGTCTTGGTCAAAAATATATGCCTTTAAGTAGAGGTGCAAACATCTCTACACTTGACCTCGATTTGGTAGGTATTATAACATCAAAAATTTCATAAGATTCTGTCATCCAGATATTTGTATTCTCAGCCTCCTTGCTACTCAAAATGTGGTATTAAGAACCTGCATTGTCATCACCCAGGAGTTGGTTAGAAATGCTAGTATCACTGCAGACATACTATGTCGGAAACTGCATTCTTAAACGCTCTCCAGGTCACTTGAATATACCTTTGGCAACACTGGTCTATATTAACATAGCCCTCCAAGGGGTGAGTTACACAGTAGGGAGCTGGCCTTGGTACCCATGCGTGGACAGATTATGCTTGGTACCAATAAGCAAAGAAGTGGTGGATAAGCTAGGTGACTCTGAAAAGGTTTTCTTGCCCATCCACTTGATGATGTATATGTTGGAAGTGAGGCACAGCCTTGAGGAGGAATAGAACTTCACATTTTAATGATACATTTAAGAGTTCCCGTCATGGCTCAGCGGAAATGAATCTGAATAGTATTCATGAGGATGCAGGTTGATCCCTGGTCTCACTCAGTGGGTTAAGGATCCAGCGTTGCTGTGAGCTGTGGTGTAGGTCACAGATGATGCTCAGTTCCGGTGTTGCTGTGGCTGTGGCTGTGGCTGGTGGCTACAGCTCCAATTTACCCCTAGCCTGGGAATCCCCACATGCCATGGGTGCAGCCCTAAAAAGACAACAAAGAGAGAGAGAGAGAGAGAGAGAGAGAGAGAGAGATACATTTAGAGTAGGTGTTAGATGATAACTAAATTCATCATCTTTAGTGAAAGTCTGACAAAGTCTTAGGGCTCCAGAGTTAGTACAGAGAAAAAACGTGCTCTTTAAGATTTTTCCACATGGCCCAGAAAAATGCCCCCAGGAAAACAACCATTCATGTGCCAAGTCGGCCCAAGAATTCTTTGTATCTGTACGTGCATGGTATTTGAAGAAAATAAACCATTTCCATCTTTTGTGTATCCACTTATATTCTAGATATGATCAGATCCTGAAAAAAAAAAAAAAGCAATAGCCATTCTGCTTGGTACTGCCCACATAGCCCCCTGTATTTCTATGTCATAAGTTTTCTATGGTTTTAACGATGAACTTATGACTGGTTGGTCTCCCTGCCTGTTTGGACTTTAAGTTTCATGAGGTCAAGGCCTCTCCTTCTTGGGTTAGCCACTGCATTTCCAATACAGTTTGTGGAACATGGATGTAAGTGTATTAGTTGACGTGCAGGATTGTTATCTGTGGTGGAAGGAGAACAGGGATTGAGGGAGTGAGGGCTTGAAGATATAGAAAGGAGGACTAAGCTCTGAGGGTTGAATAGGAAAAGTGAGGGAGAAAAGGAGTGCATGGAGAGAAGGATGGAGTGGGAGTGGTTAATATATATCAAACTCTATATATATAGTTTGAAAATACATCCACAAACTCAGTTGTTTATGAGTGTATTGTTCAATATCCAAATCACTGGGAATTTTCTAGACATCCATTTTTTTCTTTTTGTCTTTTTAGGGCTGAACCTGCAGCATATGGAAGTTCCCAGGCTAGGGGTCTAATCAGAGCTGTAGCTGCCAGCCTACACCACAGCCACAGCAACTGGGGATCTGAGCAGCATCTGTGACCTACACTACAGCTCATGGCAACACCGGATCCCTAACCCACTGAGCGAGGCCAGAGATTGAACCCCCATCCTCATGGATCCTAGTCAGGTTCCTTACCACTGAGCCACAGTGGGAACTCCATAGACTTCCATTTTTGTTAAACCTTTTTTTTTTGGAGGGGGGTACACCTGCAGCATGTGGCAATTCCTGGGCCAGGGATCAAACCTGTGCCACAGTTGCAGATTGTGTTGCAGTTATGGCCACACCAGATCCTTAACACCCTGCACCACAAGGGAACTTCCTGGACATTCATTTTGAATATCATTTTTAGGATAATTCTGCTGTTAACACAAAATACATATGCTCTGTATGATCTCAGTCATTTGAAATTTGTTGGGAATTGCTTTATAGCTCAACATTTGATCATTTTGGGTGAATATTCCAAAAGTAAATGTTAATTCTGATCTCTTTTTCTACAGGTGTTTTACTTCTGTGAACAATGATGTATAAATATCTGTTGGGGTCCACCTTTCAACTTTTGGGTATATTCCCAAAAGTGGAATTCCATGGTCATAGGGTCATTTGGTGATTATTTTTTTTGAGGACGCTTAATACTGTTATCTAGAGCAGCTGCACCGTTTTTCATTCTTATCAGCAATGTTCAAGGGCTCCAGTTTCTCCATATTTTAGTTAACATTTTATATTCTTCTTTTTAAATAGTCATTCTAATTGGGTGTAAAGTAGTACATCATTGTGTTTTTGATTTTTTTCCCTAATGATTAATGATGTTGAACATCTTTTCACGTGCTTATATGCTATTTGTATATCTTCTTTGGAGAAATGTCCATTCAGATCTTTTTTTTTTTTTTTGTCTTTTTGCCTTTATCTAGGGCTGCAGTCGCAGCCTACGGAGGTTCCCAGGCTAGGGGTCTAACAAGGAGCTGTAGCTGCTGACCTTTGCCACACTCACAGCAACGCGGGATCCAAGCCGCGTCTGCAACCTACACCACAGTTCACAGCAACGCCGGATCCTTAACCCACTGAGAAGGCCAAGGATCAAACCCACAACCTCATGGTTCCTAGTCAGATTCGTTAACCACTGAGCCACGACGGGAACTCCCCATTGAGATCCTTTGACCAGTTTTAATTGGGCCATTTACTTTTGTTGTTTTTTTTTTTTTTTTTGCCTTTTGTCATTTTATGGCCGCGGGTTTATGGCCGCACCCGCGGCATGTGGAGGTTCCCAGGCTAGGGGTCTAATCGGAGCTGTGGCCACTGGCCTGCGCCACAGCCACAGCAACGCAGGATCCG
>PVHT020000521.1:30628823-30688536 GCA_004024745.2 Catagonus wagneri | reverse complement strand
GCTAGGGGTCTAATCGGAGCTGTGGCCACCGGCCTTCGCCGCAGCCACAGCAACGCAGGATCCGAGCCGCGTCTGCAACCTACACCACAGCTCACGGCAACGCCGGATCGTTAACCCACTCAGCAAGGGCAGGGATCGAACCCGCAACCTCATGGTTCCTAGTCGGATTCGTTAACCACTGCGCCACGACGGGAACTCCTACTTTTCACTTTCAAGTGCTATTATGGTACTTTGTATACTGTTTAAGAATTTTATGGCTATATAATTACATTTTCCCCACTCTAGCCTTTGTTATTATTGCTGATACGAAGTTTGATTTTGCATGTGCTGTAAATGCCACATTATATTGCTATTGCCTTTGTTAAAACAGTAAAATATATTTTAAATATACTTAAATTTTGTAAAATTCATATGTAGATACCCACATAGTTGCCAGTTATTAAGCTTTTAATTCCACTTTCCATAGTCGCTTTTTATCTGGTGTCATTTTTCCCTGCCGGATGGATTTTCAAGAAATGATTCTGTTGACTCCACCTGCTGGTGATGAATTAATTCATATTTTGTATGTCTGAAAAATTATTTTGTTTCACTTTGAGTGTTTTTTTTTAAGGTTCACTGATTTGGACAATTTTATTATGTCTCAGTTTAGTTTTCTTCATATTTATTATACCTGGGGTATGTAGGGATTCTTAGATCTGTGGGTTAATGATTTTCATTAAATTTAGAAAAGAAGTTGGCCATTATTTTTTCAAATAGTTTTCCCTGTTTTACAAACATTCCAATTATACATAATGTAGACTGATTGAAGTCGTGTTCCTCACTACTAATGTGCTATCCTTATTTTGTTTCTTGATTTAACTCTTTTACTCTTAGTGTTTCATTTTGAAAGAACCTATCACATTGTCTTCAAAACACTGATAATTTCTTCCCAATATCTGAGCTGTCTAATACACCTGGTGTATTATATCTCAGACAGTATATTTTTTATTTCTACACATATACTTAAGTTTTAGTTATCTTTAACATATTCAATCCGACTTTCAGCTTATTGAACCTATGGGACACAGTTGTAACAACTATTTGGGATTTTTATTTTCTTTGCTTATTATAACATCTGTGCCAATTCTAGATAAGTTTGTACTAACAGAATTTATTCCTCCTTTTGAGTCTTTATTGTTTCTTTGTGTGCTAATGTTTTTACTTGAATGCCAAATACCAAGAATTTTACTTTGTTGGGGTGCTGGGTATTTTGTGTTTCTGAAACTAATCTTGATGTTTTTATGGGCTACAGTTACAATATTTGGAAATAGTTCGAGTCTTTGCATAGTGCTTAATATTTGTTAAGTGGAGTCAGAGCAGCTGTTATTCCAGAGTAAATACTTCTCCACTATTTTGATAAGAATTTTCTGAGTGCTCCAGGCAACACCCTGTGACTCATTCGACTTTTTATTCAGTTGTGGGGAAACAAGTACTATGTCCAGTCCCGTGTGAGCTTCAAATACTAGTGTGTGTGTCTTTTCTTTATTTTAACATACTTTAATTTTGAGACAGTAATAGGTTCACAGCAAAAATGAATAGAAAGTATTGAGATTTCTCATATTCTCCTGCCCTCACACACGCATAACTTCCAGTTATCAGTATCCTTCGCAAATTATACATTTATTATGATTGATAAACGCATCATTATCACTCAGTTTGTAGTTTACATAGGGCTCATTCTTTCTGTTGTATACTATACGGCTTTGGACAACTATATAATCATAGGTATTCATCATGTCAATGTCATAACTGTACTCTAAATATCCTCTGTGAACTGCTCAGCCATCTCTCCCTTCCCACTTAATCCCTGGCAACCACTGATGTTTTTACTGTCTCCATATTTTAACTATTTCAAGATGTAATACACTTGGAATTATACAGTATGTGTCCATTTCAGATTGTTTTCTTAAGCTTAGTAATGTGTATTTACATTTCCTCAGTGTCTTTTAACCATTTCATAGCTCATTTCTTTTTAGTACTAAATAGTATTGCATTGTCTCAATATACCAGTTTTTTTTAAAAACATATTCATCTACTGAAGGATGTATTAGTTATTTTCAAATTTTGGCATTTATAAATAAAACTGTTGTGAATATACATGTGTGCGTTTTGGGTAGATATAATTTTTCAACTCTTTTCTGAAAACTTCCAGGAGCATAATTACTGGGATCATTTGGTAAGAATATGTTTAATTTGTAAGAAAACTTCAAACTCTTTCCCAGAGTGGCTGTACAATTTTTCATTCTTACTGGCATAAATAAGAATTCTTATTCATTCATATTCTCACCAGCATTTCGTGTTGTTAGTGTTCCAGATTTTGACAATTCTAATAAGTGCGTAGTGGAATCTCATTGCTGTATCTTATTTGCATTTTTCTGATGACATACGATGTTGAGCATCTGTCCATATGCTTTTTTGCCACCTGTATATCTTCTTTGGTTAGGTATCTGTTTAGATCTTTGTCCTGTTTGTAACTGGCTCTTTTTTTCCCCCTTGTTGAATTATAAGAGTTATTTGCACATTTTGAGTAAGACTTTTAATAGTTAGGTCTTTGGCAAATATGTTCTCCCAGCCTGTGGTTTATCATTTTTATTACTTTTTTTTCACTTTCAATTTCATTTTTATACAAGACAGTGTCTTTTTTTTCCTTTTCCCAGAGAAGAAAGTTTTAATTTTAAGGAACCCCATCTTATCAATTTTTTCTCTCATAAATTGTGCCTTGCTGTTATATCTAAAAAGTCTTTGCCAAACCTAAGGTCATATAGATTTTTTTCTACAGCTATCATCTAAAAGCTTTATAGTTTTTTACTTTATAATTTAATCTGTGATCCACTTTGAGTTAATTTTTGTATAGATGTAAAATCTGTTCTAGTTTTTGTACATGTCAGTTCCAGTTGTTCTGGCATCATTTTTTAAAAAAGACTACCTTGTGTTCATCGTATTGCCTATGCACTTTTTAAAATATTAATTGACTATATTTATGTGGGTCTATTTATGGGCTCCTAATTCTGTTCCATTAAACTAATTATCTGTCTTTTTAAAGTCAATACCACACTGTCTTTATTACCACAACTCTACAGTAAGTCTTGAAATTTGGTAGCAGTACTACTCCAATTTTGTTTTCCTCTTTCAATAATTTAGTTTTTGCTATTCTAGATCCTTTATATCTCAAAAAAACCTTTAGAATCATTTTGTCAATATTTACAAAATAAATTTCTGGGATTTTGATAGGGTTTTCACTGAATTTATGGACCAAGTGGAAAGGACTGACATCCTGACAATATTGAGTTTTCCTGTCCATATACATATGTTATATCTCCATTTGCTTAGATTTTTTTGTTGTTGTTATCTTTCATTAGAGTTTTGAATTTTTCCTCATATAGATCTTGTACATATATTGTTAGATTTATACATAAATATTTTTGGTGGGAGTGTTACTATAAATGGTATTGTGCTTTTAATTTCACATTTCTCACTGCTTGTATATGAAAAAGCCATTGGCTTTTGTATATTAATCTTATTTCCTGCAACTTTGGTATAGTCACTTGTCAATTCCAGGGATTTTTGCTGACTTTGATTTTCATTTCTCTTTCAGACACTTATTTCTTCTGTGGGAAAAGGACAGTTTTATATTTTACTTCCTCATCTTTATACCTTTTATTCTCTTTTCTTGTATTATTGTATTAGATAGGACATTCAGCATGATGGAAAAATCAGTGTGAGAGGTAACACTCCTGCCTGTTCCAGATGTTAATGGAAAAACTTTTAGTTTCTCCTCATTAAGTAGGATGTGAGCTGTAGTTTTCTTTTCTTGTAATTTCTTTTTCTGGTTTTAGCATTAGTGTAGTGCTCAACTCAGCAAATGAGTTAGCAAGTTTTCCCTTTGCTTCTATATTTTGAAAAACATTGTAAAGAATCTGTAAAATTTCTTCTTTACATGCTTGGTAGGATTCACCAGTGAACTCATTTGGGCTTGATGTTTTCTGTCTTGGAAGGTGGTTAATAATAGACTCAATTTTATTTAATAGATATATTTATTCAGAATGGCTATTTCCTCTTATGAGAATTTTGGCAAATTGTGTCATCCTAGGAACTGATCCTTTTTATCTATGTTACCAAGTTTGTGGGCATAAAGTTGTTCATAGTATTCCTTGATTATCCTTTTAATGTCCATGAGATCTGAAATTATATCCCCTCTTCCATTTTTGATAGTATTAATTTGTGTCCTCCTTTTTTCTTAGCTTATCTAGATGCTTGTCAAAATTATAGTTCTTTTCAATGAACCATTTTTTTTGGTTTTATTGATTTTCCTCTATTAATTTCTTGTTTTCATTTACTTCTGCTCTAATTCTTATTGTTTCTTTATTCTGCTTATCCTGGTTTTGGTAATTCTACATAGATTTCATTAAGGTTTTATGTCAGACATTGTATAAATTTCTTAAAGTGTGTTTTATGGCACAGAATGAGGTTGCATCTGGCTGAATATTTCATGTGAGCTTGAAAAGAATGTGTATTCTGTTACTGGATGAATTTGTCTGTAGATGTCCATTAAATCCAGTTGATTGATGAAGTTGTTAAGTTCAATTATGTCCTTATTGATTTTATGTCTGCTGGATCTGACATTTCTGACAGAGGATGCTGAAGTTGCAAAGTATAATAACGGATTCATCTATTTCTCCTTGTAGTTTTTGTCTCATGTATTTGTATACTCTCTTGTTAGGCACATAGATATTAAGGATTGTTATATTTTCTTGGAGAATGGACTCTTTTATCATTATGCAATGCTCCTCTTTATCTCCAGTAAATTTCCCAGCTCTCAGGTCTAATCAACCTAAAATAATGTAATTTTCTTGATTAATGTTAGAATGGTATATTTTTCCAGCCATTTACTTTTTTTAAAATAAGCATTATTTCTTCCTCTCTATTTCTTTCTGATTATTTCTTCTTATACTTTGGGCAGTTTTCTTACAAGCACATATTGATCAAGTGCTCCATTGAATGCTCAAAGGGGAGTGGGCATCTGTAGACATCTTGGGTTCCACTTATGATCCTTTCTCTGTGTAGCTCTATATTTTCTAGGACTCTGCTCTGAAAACTCTAGTCCCCTTGGCCTCCCTTGATTTTCAACCTTATATTTTCAGTGTAATGTGTCTCCACAAGGCTCCTTTTTCTTGAGCGGGAGCCCAGAATTTCTCTCTAAGAAGCACTATGGGCAATTAAAGGACTTCCCTTATTTTATTTTGTACTCTTAAGAATCACCATCCTTAATTCATTGATGGCCAATGTCTTGAACACCATATTTTATCTTATATTTTGCTCCTTTTAAAAACTGTTTCCATTGACAGGTTATATCATTCAGTTTTCCTCAGTTTTATATGAAGTAGAAGCCACAAATTTTGTAATTATTTGCTTCTTTTTAATTTCCCTTTTCTGACAAATTGTTTCATTTTGTCCTGTGTTTTCTTGAACACATAAATCATAGCAATTTTTTAGTTCATTTCTGGTAACTCAAATAGCTAGATCTTCTATTTGTTTATTTCTATCTTCCTTTCCTTTTTTTCTCTCAGTAATATTTCGGGGTTGGAATGGTAATTTATGATTGAATTCTAGATAATCGTGTATAGGTAAGTGATAGAGCTGCTGCATGAAGCTACATACTTTCACAAATGATTTAATTTAATGTTTGCTAGGAGTTAGAGAAAGGGCAGATCACACACTTCTATCTGGGAACCAATGTACAGAGACTCTGTTTCTGTGTTTCAATGCGTGGTCTATTTCTGCTTTGTTCCTCTTCTCAGTATGAAGTCCTTCAAAGCCTGAATTGTGAGACTGGGTTTTAATATAAAGTCCTTACTTCTTGAATGGAAATATTTATTAGTGTACATAGTAGCCTGAGGCTCTTAAAAGTTCTGCTTAGCTTCTCAGCTTCTTAGAACGCACTTTATTCTTGTCATTTAGTCTCTTACTCGGCTATGTCTAAAAAAACCAGTGGCAGATGCCTTCATTGAGCTAACTTCTGTGTTCTTCCCTGATATTATGATATAATTTTATTTGTGTGTGCCTCTGTGTATGCATGTATGTATGTGTGTGTTTGTGTGTTATACAGTTGTCCATTTGTCCTTGGTGGGAGGATTGCCTTGATGAAAACTGGAATCACAGCTGAAAGTGGTGGACCGTGATACTGTTTTGAATTTTATCTTTATTATCCACCAAGTCTTTGATTCTTTTATAGTTACTAAACCTAAAGGCACTTTTGTTTCTTTATCTTTAAAATAGAGATAGCCTATTTTGTAGAGCTGGTGTAAATATAATGCAAGTAAATTGTTTTGAAAGTAGAAAGAAAACTAAAAATTTCTATGAAACAGAATCATAAGTTACGTATAATATTATTTGTAGTAATAATAGTAAACTACTATTAAAAACAATAACAGTGACTACAACTTGCCAATAAATTAAACTGTGTGTCAAGTATTATGTTTTTTATTTGTATCATTTATGACTATTCACAGTGACTATACATTTATAGTTATTTATATCTTTATTATGACACCACTGATGTAACATTTCTATTTTAAATGTATTTTGATTGAGCATTTTTCAGAATTCTTAGGTCATTATTTTAAAAATAAGACTAAGCGTAGAAAAAATACAAATATTTTCTAGTTTTAAAACATTCTCAATGTTATTTTGAATTCTTAAGAAATGTGACCTTGTACTTTATTTCTCTGAGCCTAATTTATTTCACCTGAAGAATAAGGATAATAACTGCTTTTCTCACAGGTTTATTGAATAAAATAAAATATGTAAATCCCTCTAAAATCATGCTTGAGATATAGATGTCTTTCAAAATTTTGGCCTGTGCTTAGGGTTTTTACCTAAACATTTTCAGAAATATTTGAATTCACATAGAATAGCAAGTATGTTATTTATAGAAATCTATAGCACTTTGATATGTTACTATGAATAATATAAATATTTGTTTTTAATTTGCATGATATGACTTTTGAGCATGACCTGGTACCTCAAACATGGTATTTTGTCCTCTGAATCCATTTCCTCTGCTGCTAATATCTTATCCTTTTGGTCTTTCTGAATGATTCCTATGAGTCCTTCTGGATAATTATAACTATAATCTACTCAAGAAATCTCTCTATGGCCCAATAGTATAAAAAATTATCATTCTTGGGACTTTTTAATTAATTGCACAAACTTATAGCAAGTGTTAAAATTGAACTTTTTAAAATGTCTCTATCGTGGCCCACTCCCCTCTAGGAACTACTCAAAATGCAAGATTGCAAAGTTTTCGTTTATGAATTCCTAAGGCTTATCTCAGTGCTTGACGCATGACAAGTGCTTTGGAAATGTTTGTTTCAGGAATTAACTTAAAAAAATGAATAAAGAATCAATGAATCAATGAATGCTACCATCTTATCAGCTATTACACAGCTTTAAAAGATGCTAATCTATATAAATGAAACTGACTGCACTAAGCCAGTGGTTTCTAATCCTAGCTTCACTTTAAAATCTATAGAGGAGATTTTAAAATATGAAATATCTAGAGCTCTTCCCCAGATATTTTGATTTACTTGGCTTGAGAGGAGAGAGTTCTGGAATTTGTATTTTTGAAAAGCTTCCTAGGAGACAAAACGATTTTAATATTTTAGAAGTATTTATCTAAACTGTTCTCCCTGAGTAAGGAATACTAAAAAAATAATGGTTGAATAGCATATACATTGCTTTTTTTAAAAAATCTCTGTAGGAAATCACAAATTAGGAAAAGAAAAGTAAAAGTAAATATAGCATTTGTCGAAATATGAATATTGGGTGTCATGTGAATGACTGTTACTATATTTTCTGAAGCAAACTTTCACACAGCTGGAAATAAGGGCTTTATCCTGTTTGAAAATGCACTTAAATTGAAATGCTTACAAATATGAAAATATAAACTAGCATGTCATTATTACAGAAATCCAAATATGTTAAACCAAAACTGTCTTGGAAAATCTAGAATATTCTCCATGAATATTGAAATGAGCTTGGGGCTTACAGTTAGGCAATAACAATTGAACCGTGGATTTACTTCTTTTTGTTTTATCATAGGGGAAAGCCTGCTCTCACCACTAAACCCAAGCTCTTGATTGTGTAAAAATGGGGATACTGCGAAAGACATAATTTCCCCTTCCTTGGAAAATCCAGCTTTATAGACCCAAGTGTCCAGTTGTCCTAGGTTGGGTTTTCTAAGATGCCAGCTGTGAGATGGAATTTGCCAAATATTTATTAGGAAATACCCCTAAAGGGAGGGGGGATTAGATTTTTTAGATGGCAAAGATGAGGTGCAATGTCTGAAGCCAACCACAGCCAACCCCAAGGGGACCCCTCTGGTTAAAATGACCAAATCATCACCCCTACTTTGCATTGAAATAGCCTGTCTTTACACTCATGGGTTAAACCACACACACGCACACAGACACACACATACATACACAGAGACATACACACACATATATCCATACATAAACACACACATACACATATACATATACTTGCGCGCGCACACACACACACACACACACACAATCTCTTTATTTCATGTGCCAGCACAGGGTCTAGCGTATTAAAAGAAGACATCATGTATTTAATAAATGAGCACATAGGTCCTTAGATTCTTAAATTCTCATCTTAAGTTCAGTCATTTTAGGAATGGTCTTTTCAGAACATCTTTTCTCCAGCTTTCAGGTGATCTCTACCTCATATGACTTCTTTATTTTACTGCACTTAAGTAACTAACATTTATAGATTGTGTGCTCTGGGCCCTGAATTCTTAGAATACGCTTATTTATTCTTTGTAATAATCATCTATGTAATAAAACATTATCATTATCCCCACTTTATACATGGGCAAATTGACCAGATGGCTATGCTTTCCCAGCTAGACCTTGGTGTTTGAGTCCAGGGTAAAAATAGCTGCATTTTTACCCACTGTGTTATCCTGTCACCTGACAGCAGGTACAATCACTCGGAGATGGTCCAACCTCCTACGCAAGACAGTAAGTTTCTGGAGGAAAGGATGATTTTTTTTTTTTCTCTTTGTACTCATGTAACATAGTGGATCTTCAAGATTCATTATATAAAACTGTAATTTTTAGGACTTTGGAGAGGGAAGAAGGAGAAAAAGAGGGAAAGGAAGAATTACAATATAACATTTGAGGAGGAGAAAGTTCTGGAAAGGAGATACTTTCTCAAAGCCTGCAAGGTTAAACACATAGTCAAGATGAGGGCAATTTTATTGAGATTGAAAGATCAGTAGGTGCTTTTAAATGGCTAGATGCTAGAGTGTTACATTTAAATATCTAAATGGATTTTCTTAGTGCTAACATCATATGCCTGTGGCCTCCCCAGCACCCACCATTCATTTCTCCCCTGCTCACATGTTTCCAGCCCAGAGTACAGCCTTGCTGAGATAACGTTGGTCACAGCCTTCCGTCTTGTCTCAAGAACCTCCTGAGGGCCACAAACCCTGTGGGAAGAAGCAGCATCACTGAGCCCACCGGGGCACGTGAGCTGGTGAGCTCGATTCTAGAGACGGCAATTACTACTGTCACCTATTTAGAGAAATCACGTATTTAAAATCCCTTTGAGTCCTTTTGTTCTAACATATGATTATCAAACCTATGCTTCTTTTATTACCAACCCAGTTATGTGTTCCTAGCCAAATAGCTTTTGACATTTTGCCGAGGGAAATGATGAGGTTTTAAAAAGTGCCCTGGGAATAGCTCACTTTTACTTGCAATGACTCTTTCTCTCTAAAGGGAGGTGCGGAGATGTGTGGGTATTTTTTGCATAAATTTTGTTGGCGTACAGGTGACCTACAATGTTGTGTTAGTTTCGAGTGTGTAGCAAAGTGCATCAGCCACACATATACTATTGAGCAAAGAGAACTATGATGTTTATCCTCCTTTTGGTACCAGTTGTTTATCCTCATAAGAATTTTAAGAAAACAGGCTCAGTGGGAAATAAACGGTAAGGCTGATTGTGAGAAGTGAAGGGCAAAATAGAAAAATGACAGTTGAAAGAGACACACTCCATGATTATTCACCAGCAAATATTGGGTGTCTCCAACATTGCCAGCGCCATCCTAGGAACGAGGAGTACACCAGAGAAAGGGGAACTGTTCAGTCACCAACCTCCATGACTCTGGTGATCTTTGAGGGCATTGGATAAATTGCAGGGAAGGGAGCTGTTTTTTTCAGAGCTCGTGCACTACTTGTTACTTTTGGCTGAGGAACCTTCAGAGTGTTTTTTATAGAAGCTTCATGGAAGTGAATTGAGTCACCAGATTTCTAATGTGTTTATGCATCAGATTCACCTGGTGTCTTGTTAAAACACCAGTTGCTGAGTCCAATGCTAGCATTTCTGATTCAGTAGGACAGGGTGGGCCAGAAAAGTTGCACTTCTCCTTCTTCTCCTTCTCCTTCTCCTTCTCCTTCTCCTTCTTCTTTTTGGCCACTCCCCATCATATGGAGTTCCCTGGACCAGGGATCAGAACTAAGACATAATTGCTTAGTAGAATTGAGGCAAGGATCCCAGTGAAAAGGCCATTGCATAAAGTCACAATGTAGGATATTTCAGGAGAACCAAAACTTTTAATTAAGGCAGAACTAGATTTAAACCTGGCTCCATTTCTTACTAAGATTTTTTTTGGGGGGGAGGAGGCATGCCTGTGGCTTGTGGAAGTTCCCAGGCCAGGGATCAAAACTGCACCACAGACTTGTGGTTTCCCACAGGGAGGGGGGAGGGGATGGAATGGACTGGGAGTTTGGGGTTAGTAGATGCCAACTATTGCATTTGGAGTAGATAAGTAATGAAATCCTGCTGTATAGAACAGGGAACTATATCTAATCACCTGTGATGGAACATGATGGAGGATAATGTGAAAAAAAGAATATATATGTATGTATAACTGGGTCATTTTGCTGTGCAGAAGAAATTGACAGAACATTGTAAATCAACTGTAATAAAAAAAAAACTGCATCACAGCAGTAACTACATCAAATCTTTAACCCACTGAGCCGCCAGGGAACTCCACTTCCACTAAGATTTTGCTTTTACATAAATCCCTTATACTGAGAAACCTCTTTGAAACAAACATGATACTATTACATGATATGTACAGTATTAAGATGCTATCCTTAATCAGGTGGGAACCTGCAACTTAGTTAGGAATTCTGGAATGGAAGCATAGGGTTTCAGATCAGTCCTAAAAATGGTCTTTGTCTTCTCCTTTCTAAGTTATACTCAGATTCTTCTACATTTTTCCATCTGTTCTGCCACCACCTTGTCTGGACCATTCACTCTTCTCTCAGGGTTGCTGTCATTCAAGGATGAATTTGTATCTTTTCTTGCTTTACCCCAACCTGTGTTTTATGATGGGGCTGGAGTGACCTATCTCAAAACACAAATATGATCACGTCAATGCCCTTGGGTAGATTTAATCAGCTTCCTGTAACACTTGGATTGTGGCTTCATGTTGTTTGTGTGGGCAGAGCATCCAGCCCCTGTTGGGTCCTGGCTGTGTCTCCAGCCTCTACCGGTCTTCACCCCCACTTTGACTCTGTGCCCACTGCTCTGGTTCTCCTTCAGGTCCCTGAACACAGGTGTTCTTTCAGCCACAGGATAACCGTGGCTGTTGCCGACTCTCTAGGGAAATTTCTTTCCTCTCTCTCCACTCTCTGCTCATGTTTACGCAGTTATCTCTGCTCTATTATTTGTAACTCAGTTTTGCAAGACAACCCCCTCTTGCCCAGCCCCTTTGTTGCTTTTATGTCGTTGTGATTGCATTTACTCGTGTAATGATTGGTTGCCTTTTATCTCTCCAACTACATTTTAAGCTCCATGTGGGAGAAACGGTCAGTTCTGTTCATCACCAGGACTTAGAGGAGTACCTGGAACATAGCGGTTGCTCAGAAATTAGCCACAGAACGAGTGATGGGTGAGTGAACCTGTCGCAATGGCCAGATGCATAGTCTGTGTGTAGGGAGAGAAAGGCACACCTGTGCAACATGGAAGGAGAACTGCATATCAAAACATGTCTCGTTCTGGCTGAAAGCACGGTCCAATCAATATTCCGGTCTACTGATTTCCCAATAGAGACACAATTGTTTTTATCTGAAACGATTCTTCATTGTGTGGGACTGTTTTGTGTGTTGTATGGATTTTAACATTCCTGGCCTTTGCCCAGAAAATCCCAGTAGTGCTCTTCCCCTAATTATTTCTAAGTGTCCCCAAACACTTGCCCATGCTGATTAAGAGTAATGCTGCTGCTTTTTGAGAACGACCATCTAAATCACAGACTCAGTGATTCTGCCTTACAGAGGAGCAGAAAAAGAATGAACAGAGGAGCAGGAAAGTGGTCATTTTCCTCCTCCCACAAGCATCACATCTAGGGCTGGCTTAAAGGTTATGTGAGAAAACATAAATTAAGTCCTTACCATAGGTCTAGCATATAGTAAACTCAATAAATAGTAATAGGAAGTGATGTTGAAAATCTGAACTAAGAAAGTAAGGTGAAATTGGAGAAAATAAGAAAGATCCATGAAGCGTTTAGGAGGTGAAACTGAATTTGTCCCCGTAGCACTGTTTTGGGTCAGGAAGGGAAATCGTTTGGCAGGTTACGCTTGGACCTTGGAATGTAGGATTATATGAAGAAGGACAAACTTTCGGCGGGTGGGGGGCAGGAGGGAGAGGCAGCGAGTTTGGTGTGGGGCATCCTGAATTTGAGAGGTCTCGAAAATGAATTGCAGGAAATGTTCAGTAGCAGCTGGGCTTTAGGAAATGGGTAGTTTTGGAATTCACGTTGCGGGAGGTGAAAATTGCAACTGAAGATGTGATGGATTCTCCCACGAGACGGTGTTGAGCGGAACCTGAGGGAAGCCAGTCCATCAAGGTGAAACCAGGGAAGACAAGAAGGGGAGAAGACCCTCAGGGCCAACAGAGAAAGGGCAGGAGGTCTAAGAGTCTGAAGTTCATTTCCTGGCGCCCAGAGGAAGAGCGTGTTTTAATAGGAATGGGGCACCATCGGTTTGTGGGAAGGTGTCTTTCACATGCTAAGGGAATGGAGCTCTAAGAAATAACTTACTAATTATTTCGTGTAGCGTATTGGGAAGAACGCGCCTACGGAGTTGATGATTTTATCCCATCCTGATGCTCCCACCCCCTCACTATGGTACAAATAAAATATTTGGGGAGATGGGGGCTCCTATGCTTCCTGTGGTTCTGATGGATCTGCTGATACCAGGATCTGCAGCAAAAAGGAGATTGCATTTTTTAGAGGCTGGGCTATGGTCAAGGACTGACCTTTCTCAGATGTGATTTACAGGGTACCACCTGCCACACCCTCTATCCCAACTCCCCTGCCCAATAAGTGTCTTAAGAGTCTGGGGCTGGTTTGAAAGCCCATGGGTGAGACAGAGATTTGAGATTAAAGTATCATTCTCTTAAGTACAGTTTTTCAAAAATAACTCTAGAAGTGACCAACTTTAAATAAATCATCATTAGATATTATCTCTTAAATGGAACTACGTGTTTTTTCCTCTTTGGTGACCTTGGCTATGAAGCACTTCCCTGAGCTCTGCAGGCAGGGCTTTGAGGAAATGAGCGTATTTTTATATTTTTATAGGGTGGTAGATGGATAAGCCAGGAATGTGAGACTGTGCCAGAGGGAGGCAGACTGAGGTGAGAGGCTCCATGAGGCATGGATTAAAGGTTGTGAAGCCAGGGGATAGATGCAATGAAGGTCCTGAGAGCACAGCTGGGGAAGGTGTCCACTTTGGTGGGGTGAGCGAAAAGGGAGGGCAAGGTCAGGGAAGGAGTGACAGTAATTTAGGAGCTGGCCTCAATCTGCATGTTAGATATAAAGATAAATGACCAGGTATATTAGTCAGAACCCTATACTGCAGGAGATAAAGATCACTAACTAACATAAGCAAAAAAAGGAAATTACTGGTTCCAAGACTTGTAAGATCAAGGAAGAACTGTCTGAAGCAGAATCTCAGAGTTTGGAATCAAGAACTGAAAGCCTTCCAGAAGCTTCTCTGATTCTCCCACTTCTGCTAGGTTCTGTGTGGTCATGTTCTGCAGAGAAGACTTTTCCATCACCAGTGAATATGGCCTCTGATAACTCTGGATTTTCAGCTTCTCATTTAAAGGCTCTTACACTGTTGGTGGGAATGTAAATTGGTACAACTACTGTGGAGAACAGTAAGGATGTTCCTCAGAAAACTAAACCTAGAACTACCATATGATCCAGCAATCCCACTCCTGGGCATCAATCCAGAGAAACCTCTAATCAGAAAAGATAATGCACCCCAATATTCATTGCAGCACTGTTTACAATAGCCAAGACATAGAAGCAACATAAGTGTCCATTGACAGAGGACTGGATAAATAAGATGAGGTACACATAATACAATGGAATATTACTGAGCCATAAAAAAGAACAAAATAATGCCATTTGCAGCAACATGGATGGACCTAGAAATTATCATACTAAGTGAAGTAAGTCATACAAGGATAAATATCAAATGATATTATTTATATATGGAATCTGAAAATAAAGATACAAAGGGACTTACATACAAAACAGAAATAGACCCACATACGTGGAAAAGAAACTTATGGTTGCCAAAGGCAGAAGGGGTCGGGGGAGGGAGAAAGATAAATTAGGAGACCACTGAAGTGAAAACTTTTGGTTAAGGAATGTATTAACAAAGAATACACATGCACAGCTATACACAAATAAATTTTGGACCTCAGATGTAAGGTTTGAATAAATACTGTTTCTCAGCTCACTCTAAATTATCTTTTTGGCCAATTCAAGGCTCTTTATTTATTTATTTGCTTGTTTATTTTTTACCCTTTATTCTCATCTTGTACTCCTATATCCCTTTCCCCATCTGTAGCTGCCAGCCTATGTCACAGCCACGGCAACGCAGGATCCCATTTATGTCTGTGACCTATACCATAGCTCATGGCAATGCTGGATCCCTGACCCACTGAGCAAGGCCAGGGATTGAATCTAAATCTGTTAGTCAGATTCATTTCTGCTGAGCCATGACGGGAACTCCCATAATACACATTTTATATTCTTTTTCTTTTCTCTTATTTTTATCCTTTCAGCTATGTGGCTTCTAGTTTCATGTGTGCTCCTTTGTATAGAACTAATAGCTTTCTTTTCATGATGTTCCATATCCCATTTTATTTACTCCACTAAACTCAGATTCAGGAAGTTCAATGAGTAACAGGAAAATGAGTTTATGAAAATTACTCCTAAAGAGAGCATGGTGAAACCACAGAACCACTGAAGAAGCTGATAATTTGAAAGCATCTATAGAGAAAGAATAGACCAACTACAAAAGAACATTACTATTTTTACTTTCCTTTTTTTTTTTGGCTGTATCTGTGGCATGAAGAAATTCCTGGGCTATGGATCAAACAAACCCAAGCCACAACAGTGACCCGAGCCACAGCAGTGACAATGGCAAATCATGAACCTGCTGTGCCACCTGGGAACTCCAAAAGAACATTGTTTTTCTTTTGTCTTTTTACAGCCACACCCTAAAAAGAATATGGAAGTTCATTAGAGAGGGGTCGAATCTGAGCTGCAACTGCAGCCCTACACCACAGCCACAAAAATGCCATATCCGAGTTGCGTCTGTGACCTACACCACAGCTTATGGCAATGCCAGATACTTAACCCACTGAGGAAAGTCAAGGATTGAGCCTTCATCTTCAAGTACATTATGTTGGGTCTTTACCCTGCTAAACCACAATGGGAACTCCAAGAACATTATTTATAGTGACCTGATTTATTAAAAGAAGCTATTAAAACTGGAGACTATTGAAATATTATCTCTCATGTGCTGAAGTTAAATATACCTTTCCCCAGAATGTTATTTTCTGCATAGTTTTCAAGAATCATGATAAAAGAAAATAATTTGGGGGTGTTGAATAATTTTCAACAGGTTTTTATAAGGAAATCTTTTTTTTTTTTTGGCTTTTTGTCTCTTTGGGTCTTCACCCTCGGCATATGGAGGATCCCAGGTTAAAGGGTCCAATCCGAGCTGTAGCTGCCGGCCTACACCAGAGCCACAGCAATGCAGGACCCGAGCTGCGTCTGCGACCTACACCACAGCTCACAGCAACACCAGGTCCTTAACCCACTGGGCGATGCCAGGGATCAAACCTGTGTCCTCATGGACGCTAGTCATAGGTTCGTTAACTGCTGAGCCACAATGGGAACTCCCAGAAAATCTTAAAGGACATATATTAGGCAGAAATAAAGGAATTCCATGTACAAGCTTTGAAATGGAATTAGAAAGGAGTTATGAACATATTTTTAGTGTACTTTAATATATGGTTAATATGTAATCTAATTATTCACTGATGTATTAAAAATAGTAATGCCTAATTTGTGTGGGGGTGGTGGGAGGGTGTGGCAGGGTAAAAATTAAAAAAAAAAATCCAAAACACAACCTAGGAAACAATATACCTTCAGGTGGAAGGGATAATGAAAGTCAAAATATTGTATGGCTCTCTTGGGAGGAATATAAGTGTTTGATTAACACTACATATTTTTTTATACATGTGTTTTGGAAAATTCAGGCTATATGCTTAAAGAATAAGTCAATGATATGTTAACTTCTGGACAAGTAGAGAAAATAAAAAAATAGTGAGAATAAGCTTGTAATAACTTTAAAAAAGGATATAGATAAAACTCTCAAAACCAGGAAGATATAAAGTAAACAGGTGGATTTAGAGGTAAATACAAATACATCTATAAAAGTAAAAATGTTTAATATTTCAGGTTAAAAAAACTAAGATTTTTGTTGTTTTCAAGAGACAAAATGAAAAGAAGTAAATATAGTGTTAAAGGATATGAAAATCTTTCCTAAGAAATGATCATCAGAAAACTGGTGCAATTGGATGAAATAGATTTGAAAAAAAAGAACAATTTTATAATCATTCATATTCAATTTAGCAGGAAAACATAATTCCAACCTTGATAGATCTAAGAGAAAGGATTGAGATGTAAAGAGTAGTGATTTGTTGAACTACAAGAAATAATTTTAAAATTTACAAATTCAGTAGGAGATTTTTAAACACATATCCATCAGTAAATTATTCGAGACAAAAAAAAGAAAAAAGAAATGGAAAAATAATTTTGAGGTTTTTTAATAGGACAATAACCTTGATAAAACATGAAATATTGCACACGGTAACTGGAAAATTCACTTTTTTATAAACATAATAAACATTTTTGAAAAGTTTCCACCTGCTAGATGGGATTTAGTGACTTTCAATGTATTTCAAAGACTGGTATCATATGAGCCACATTCTCTGACTATAGCACAATTAAATCATAAATAAATGATTTTAAAAAAGGATAAACCATATATTTGAAAATTTAAATGTAAACTTCTCAAAAACTTATAGATTGAAAGGGAAATTACAAACCCTTCTGAACTAAATGAAAATGAAAATGCTATAATCAAAGCTTGTGAAAAAGCTGAGACGCTCTGCTTAGAGGGAATTAATAGCTTTCATTATAAAATGGGAAAAGTTGAACATTAAAAGCTAAGACAAATGGACTAACAAAATAGAAGGAAGCAAATGCTAAAGACCAGAGTAAATTTAATGTGGGAAAATTACAAGGAGAGGATTAACAAAGGCAAAAATTGCACTTTTGAAAAGACAAATGAAAGGTACAAATCCGGGGCAAGATTGAACAAGGAAGAAAAGATTGAAGGCAGAAATAGCCAGTATCAAGAAGGAAAAGAGGGCCATTACTACAGATAAGTTATTTTAAAGTGTTAGAGGCTTTTGTAATATCTGAAAATTTCATTCAATAAACAGCTTGAATTGGACTTCTAGCCTCTAAGACTGTAAGTGAATGGATTTCTTTTTTAAGCCACTCAGCTTGCTACACTTTGTTATGGCAGCTTTAGGAACTAACACAGACATCATTTGCTATAATCATAAAAAATTACTTCAGAGAATCTGGCAAATGTTATGCACAATCTCTATACAGAAAATATAATACGATATAGAAAGACATCAAAGGAAACATAAATAAACAGAAAACCATGCTCTTATAAAAAGTACCATGTCTTCTAAATTGACTCAGATTGAGTGGAATTTCAATCAAAATTTCCACTTTTCCTTAGAACTTGATAAGCTGATTATAAAATGTGTTAGAATGATCCAAACAAGATATGGAAACAAGTCTGTGACAGCTTTTAAATAACAGTTCAAATAAATGAACACAACCCCCTGCAATGTCTTTCAATGGGAGAAAGAACACATGAACTGTGGTTTCACTCCAAGAGAAGACTGTGAGACCAGGAACATGAGTGGGCCAAGTCTCACACATAATGTGAGTGAAACTGAGAAAAAAAAAGATTTTGAAACAAAGGAGAAACTCATAGAAGACAAATAAGATCGATCTCATTTAGAAAACGTTAAGAAAACATAAAGCTTAAAGCAATATATTCTCTTTTAAAAATAAATTTTAGGAGTTCCCATTGTGGCTCAGTGGTTAGTGAGCCTGACTAGCATCCATGAGGACGTGGGCTTGATCCTTGGCCTTACTTAGTGGGTTGAGGATCTGGCATTGCTGTGAGCTGTCGCGTAGGTCGCAGACCCGGCTCTGTCGCATAGGTCGATGTGGCTTAGGCCAGAGGCTACAACTCCCATTTGACCCCTAGCTTGGGAACCACCATACGCTGCAGGTGCAGCCCTAAAAAAAAAAAAATTTTGTTGAGGTATAGTTGATGTGCAGTGTTGCTTTCAGGTGTATAGCAGAGTGAATCAATTATATAAATGTATATGTATAAAATCATATATATGTAATCATGTAAGAATATATATATATGAAATACATATATTCTTTTTCAGATTTTTCCCCCATTAGTCTATCACAGAGTATTGAATAGATTTCCCTGTGCTATACAAGTAGGTCCTTATTACCTATTGGTTTTGTATATGTAGTGTGTATATGCCAGTCCCAACCTCCTAATTTATCCCTTCCCCCATTTCCCCTTGGGTAACCATAAATTTGGGTTCAAAATTTTTAAGTCTGTTTCATGAATAAGTTATTTTGTATCATTTTTATTAACTTCTACATACTGGTGATCTCACATGGTATTTGTCTTTCTCTTTCCATCTTATTTCACTTAGTATGATCATATCTAGGTTAATCCATGTTGCTCAAATGGTATTATTTCATTGCTTCTTTATGGCCAAGTAATATTCCATTGTATATATGTACCATTTCTCCTTTGTCCAGTCCTCTGTTAATGGACATTTAGGTTGCTTCCATGTCTTGGCAAACTATTTACAAAGCAATATATTCTTAATGGATCCCTCCATAAGTGATAAAATAGAGTGAAAATAAAGGGAATTATTGTCACAAAAATATGACTTAGAGTTATATCCAAGAGTGAGGAAGGGG
Source organism: Catagonus wagneri (assembly GCA_004024745.2). Lineage (NCBI taxonomy): Eukaryota > Metazoa > Chordata > Mammalia > Artiodactyla > Tayassuidae > Catagonus > Catagonus wagneri. Next base: position 30,668,990 of record PVHT020000521.1, on the reverse strand, counting down.
TCTCGATGGAGGCAGACAGGGGGAGAGAGGGGATGGGTGCTCTGAGATCTTAGAAATACTCTTATTTCTTAAGTCAGTGGAAGGTAAATATATGTTCAGGGCTGTTCTCTAAAATTTACACATGCTCTGGTGAGTAGGGCCCACTTCCACAAGGAAACATGTTCAAATCACCTAAGTTATTGGCATTCTCTCTGGTCCGGCTGGAAATGATCTTTATTAAGAAAATTGTTGAACCTGAGACTTGCAGCTAATGCTCATTGCCTGCTGAATTCCAGGTAAAGTTTTAACTTTCCCAGAATGCTTCCTGATCAATATCTCCCAACCCTACTGGCTCTGACTATTTATCATTAACTTTAAAGCCAGGGCCCTCTGTAATGACTGCTGATTACGGGCGGCCACCTCGCCCACAACTTCATTATCACTCAGTTCATGGGGGTGGGGGGGGGATGGGGGCTTTGGTCAGCCAGAAACTGAAAGCCAGCCAAGCAAATTTATGACATTGCATACTGTATCGATTTGGATGGGAACAAAAGCAGAGAAGGTCAATAGGATGGCATCCAAAGTCATTACTGGGTAGAAGAGAAGACTAAATCAAAATGAGCGATTAGTATTCTTTTTTTTTGCCATTTTATGCTATGCTCCTGCAGCCTCCTAAATGTCCCCTATCTTGGTGTCAGACCCTTATAATAAAATGGCAGTGGGACTATGATGGAAAATTCAAATCTGGGTACAAGAACAAAGGAATGGATTTTTAAATTTTTTTCTTTTTAAATTCTTTTTTGGCTGTACCCATGGCATATGGAAGTTCCTGGACCAGGGACTCAGTGCAAGCCCCAGCTGTGACTTGAGCTGCCACTGTGGCAAAGCCAGATCCTTTAACCCACCGCTCAGGGCTGGGATCGAACCGCAGCTCCGCAGCAACCCCAGCCACTGCAGTCAGATTCCTAACGCACTGTATCACAGTGGGCGCTCCAAGGAATGAATTCTTAACTTTTTTTTTTCCTAGGAGAATGATTGAAAGAGCTGCATCTTAATCAAACAGTCATATTTTTTGAAAGATGTTTTGTTTGTGGTCCAAGTCTGGCTCATTGCCTGAACACTCTAAGCCCTCTGCCTTGCTCAGTATACTCACCACTACGACCTAAAGCTTGTACCCTAAAGCTGTGGGACAGTGGTTTGTTAAATTAACCAAAGACAGGTATTGACACCCCCATAGGCATCACTCACAGATGTTTATCCTGGCTGAAGGTGGATACTCACAACCCAGCGGCTCCCAGGGGACACTCCCGAACTGCAGTGAGTCACATGCTTTGAGCCTCTCCGCTTTCAGAGGACTGGGGTCGCCCAGGGGGCTCATAGCCTGTGATGATAAATGCCAGATGGTATGGTAATGGACCCAACTAGTATCCATTAGGAGGAGGGCTCGATCCCCAGCCTTGCTCAGTGGGTTAGGGATTCAGAGATGCCGTGAGCTGTAGTGTAGGTCACAGACGGCTTGGATCCCAAGTTGCTGTGGCTGTGGTGTGGACCAGCAGGTACAGCTCCCATTTGACCCTTAGTCTGGCAACTTCCATATGCTGCAGGTGCGGCCCTGAAAAGACAAAACAAACAAACAAACAAACAAACAAAACCAGCTGGTAGCAGGGCGTAAGCACCCTAATTCTAGACTCTGGAACAGAGGCTACAGGAGACGTTCTGATGGAGAAATCCCTGCTGGGGAGGCTCTCTTGCTCTGAGACCTGCAGACTCTTTGATTAGACAAAAAGCATCTTTGTTTCTGGCTGTGGAGCCCGCCCTGGGATCACCCTGCCTGGCCTTGTGGCGTAGCTAGCCTAGAAGCCTCCACCTCCAGTCTTCTCTGTAGCTGCCTTTTGCCCTTTTGCCTTTTCCTTTACTCTTAGTGATGGGTGACTTCATCGAAATTCTGCTTGTCAGATTATTGCTGCCTTAGCCTAATGCTGAGGCCTGTCCCCCACAGTGACGGTGCAACAGCCCCCACTTGGCCCTGGCCTGGAATGAGGCTCCATAGCATACTTCTGCTCTCTCACATACGTGGGTGTGTGTGTGTGATGCTTGTGTGCAGGGCGTGTGCGTGTGCGTGTGGGAGCGGGTCCTCTCCTCCCGCATTCCTTCCTTGGTGCCCCCCACGTGGGGCTGATGGGGAGATGCTGCGGGACCCGTGAGCAGGAAGTCTGGTCACAACTTGGGTGTTGGCGCCCCGGCTTTCCTGGCATTCAGCCTTGTTTCTTTTCCATTATTCCTTAGGTATTCTCCTAGTTTTCCTCCTCTGGGAAGGCTTCCCGTTCACCCGAATACCAGCATAATCTCTCCTCTGAATCTGTAAAGCTGGGATTCTGTACTGTCTTTCTTTAATGCTTCACACGAGCTGAACACCATGCAAAGCAGTCCACACAGGCCTGGACCACGCCTTTCAATATCCCTCCCTCCGGTTCTCATTCCACAGACAAAGAGAATGAAGGGCTTAAGAAAATAAGTAATGTGCCTAAGGCCCCGGAGAGCCTAGTACTGTGTATATAGGAGCGCTGACCTCAAAGGTGGTGGTGGTGGGGGGGGGCACGGATCTTTCCCTCCCAGGGGTTCATGAACAAGGGGGTACTTCAGGTAGTGAAGGATGTTCACAGACCGGGGGGCCAGTGGGGCTCTCAGGTCCCAATGCCTGAGGGCAGAGCAGAAGGTAGTGACTACAAAACCATATACCTTCTGCATTTGTGGTGAAATGTATCTGATTTTGACCCCATATCTGACTTTAGAAATGACTTGGTAGCGGCAACAGGAGTCCACCGCAGAAATTCTAGGATATGCAATGATCAATACTGGTGGATGACATGTCCAGTACAAACTCCAGGTCACTTAGGTCCAGGGTAACTTAATGCTTCAGAAAAAAAATATGTAAAGATGGATGTGTACATATATGCATACTCATGCAGAGGAGAATTACCTCCTAGGTATGTTTAGAGAAACAAAAAAACAGAAATATTAAAAGAGGCTATATTGGTGCAGTAAAGCTCTTCAACTCCCTTTTTTTTTTTTTTTTTTTTCTTCTTCTCTACCAAGAAGAAAAATCTGGACTGAAAATGGTAGAGTGAGCATTTCTGAGAATGAAGTAAATAAACTCATGAAGGGTAAAATGATCCCAAGAGTACACTAATTTGCTTTACATGAGCTCAAACTTCCCGACCCATCTACATTACACACCACGGTCTCAAGAGAACCTCTAAATGGGATAACGGCCATTGATCTTTCACATTCATGTAGAAACAAAAGAGCTTCTAACAGACTGGAGATGGGAAATTCTATCAATATTTAAAAAGAGGAATAAGGTCTGTTTCATAAGCCACACACTAGTAAGCCTTCCTTGTGAAGGGCAAGGAGAGAGTGGGTCATAGTAAAAATTCCAGACTGTCTTTGTTCTGGTGAGGTTTCCTGTGTTGTTAGCATTTGCTGCCTGCTTTAGGACCATTTTGAAAGAAGTTAAATGGTTGCGTGTATGTATGTGTGTGCAATTTTCAACAGTTTCATTAAGGAATGGGTCAAGTTGCACTTGCACTTAAAATAGTGTTTCTCTTCAGATAGCTTTTTAATTTTATGTATTATTTAGAAGTGTGTTGTTTAATCATTAAATATTTGGGATTTAATGGCTATGTTTCTGTTGTCAACTGCTACTTTAACTTTATTGTGGTCTGAGAGCATACTTGATATGATTCCTAGTCTATATAATTTACGAGGGGTCACTTTGTTTCAGAATGTGATATTGTGGTTAATAGCTCATGTGAGCTTGAGAAGAAGGTATATTCGGCTGTTGCTGGATGGTGTGTTCTACAAATGCTCAGTAGATCAAGTTGACATGTTGAATTGTTTAGGTCAGCTACCCCCTTACTGACCCCCTGCCATCTTGACCTATGAATTCCCGACAGGAGGATGTTGAAGTCTCCAACTCTAACAGCGGATTTTTCTATTTTTCCTTTCGGTTCTATCAGTTTTAGTCTTACTCTCTCTACACTTTATTTTTTTTAATTACTTGATGAATTTTATTATACACTTTATTTTTAAGTGCACAATGTTAGATTATTATGTTTTCTTGTAAAGGTCTCATGTAACATTATATACATCTTTTATTTTTGGTACTTTCTCTTGTTCTGAAGTCTATTTTGTCCAAACGCAATATGGGTATTCTAGCTCTTTTTTGATTAGTATAGTTTTTATTCCCCATTCGTTGACTTTTAGCCTATCTTTGTCTTTGCATTCAAAGTGGATTTTTTAGAGTTCCTGTTGTGGTTCGGTGGGTTAAGAACCTGATGTAGTCTCCATGAGGAGGCAGGTTTGATCCCCTGGCCTCACCCAGTGGATTAAGGATCCAGTGTTGCTGCAAACTGCAGCACAGTTTGCAGATGTGGTTCAGATGTGGGTTGCTGTGGCTGTGGGGTGGGCCTACGGCTGCAGCTCTGATTTGACCCCTAGCCCAGGAACTTCCACACGCCACAGGTGCAACCATAAAAAGAAAAAAAAAATAAATAAAATAGATTTCTTGTCGATAACATAGAATTGGGTTGTGGTTTTATATCCATGCTATAATCTATTTTAACTGATCTATGTAGATGATTCCCATTTAAAGTGATCATGATGCAGTTGGATTAATATCTACTGTATTTGTAATTATTTTCTAATTAATTGAATTTGTTCTTTGTTTCTCTTTCCCTTCTTTTTTTCACAAATTATCTCATTTTGAGTATTTTCAATGATTCCATTGTGTTTCTGTGGATAAGATCCTTTAATCAACTAAACCTCTTTATCCCAAGGATGATGCTTGGTGCTTGCTTATATGAGTGGTTTCAGCTCCCCACAGGCCCACAAAATGGTTCAGACAAGCCAATAACACCTTCCATGGGAACAAGGATCATGCTGCACTCTTGGTACTACAAAGTCTGTCTTCCACAGACCCTGGTTATTCACTCTGTACTGGACTTTTCTCTGTCCCCGCATAGCATTAGATTATGGCATTCAACGTCTTCCTCTTGCAGACTGTGCATGTATGTGACTACATATTAGTAATAAATGCTGGTATTAATTATCCAGTGTTGGGTATCATCTGTTTGGTTATCTCCTTTTTTGTTTCACACATGTAAGTATATATATCTACTTATCCAAGATAAAGTTCGATGATGACTTGTACTTACTTGTAGAAGTTTGATTATTATTTAATTTTTTATTAAAATATAGTTGAATTATTTGGTAACCTTCTTAACCTCAGTGTGGGAATCCTCCCTCAATAACACAGTGAAAAGGAAGTGATTGAAACAGAAATATTCCACAATCTCATGATTTACTCTCAGTTTTTTAGTTGGCCTGTATGTTCGGGCTGTACACATCACACATGGTTCTCTCCAAGTGGTGTTGTGACCTACCTTAGACAAAGCTAGAACAGACTGGGATGGGCAGAATAACCTTCTACCAGCTGGTATAAGACTCCGGAAGAAGTCTTTTCCCATAGAGTGTAGGCTTTTATTGTACAGACTAGTCTGGTCACATTTCACAGTTATTACCTTTTTCCTTACCTGGTGAGAGGCATGAGTGGCTCTTTCTCTGATCTACACTGTAGGAATCTGGAAGGACTACTGGCCACACAATTGGAAGGGCCATTGTAGAACCGAGGCCTCTACTAGTTTCTATCTCTCACATTTGTCCTCACTCCATCTCTGGCACTGTGTCAAAGTTACCATTTAAGTCTTCTACCAGTTATGGCTCCAGCAGCTTCTATTCCAGGTAAGAACATCTCAGTTGTGACTGGATTCACCTGTGTCCCCAGGATGGAGAGAGGCAGCATGTATTGAAATCTTTTGTTCTCTAATGGGTCCAAAAATAGTCATTGATTTTCGGCTTGTTCAGCTTTTTCTTGTTGTAAGAAAGTAACTTGTAAGAGTGACTTCTAAAATCTGTATGCCGTATCTGAAACCAGAAATGTTGTACTTTGTTTTCTTAACTTTCTGACTCATATGCTGTTTAATTACTCAAAAGTAAATGTGCATGTTATCGGTGTTTAATCAGGAGCAGATCTGTAATCTGCCTGCATTTTCCTGGGACTCAAGTTTTCTTTTTCTCTTTGAACAAGCTGTGGAGTCTTAATTTCAGTTACCATCCATTCATGAATTATTCAGCCTCTGATGATACAGAGATGGCAACTAATTTAAGAGATTCATTTAGCTTCTTGCACATTCTCTGAAAAACCCATTCATATAGTAGTAACATGAGGTGAGTCTCCTGCTTGTTTTAGTTAAACAGAAATCCTAACTTGCTTATTTGCTGTACAACCAACTCTTCAAGTGATAATATTTGTGCCTGCTGGTCTTTATAGGAAAACACATGAAAGTGTGTTGTTGTTATTGTTTTATTTTGTCTTTTACCATTCTTAACAGAGTGTTTTTAATAGCCTCCCTGAGGTTGTGTCGAGCTGTTCTAAACTTTTCCAATCTTAATTCCTCTTTTTTATATTCAAATATACAAAGTATACAAAAAACAAGTATTCCATTCAATGAATCAGAAGAAAGCTAAGTCCTTTTTAATTATGATTATGGCTGAGGTTAAGAAATAAAATTAAATAATCACTCAAAAGTCTCCTTCATATTCCAAACTCCCATGATCCCAGAAATGCCTGTTCTGGATGTTACTCCTTTAACAATTTCATGCTTCTCTCAATCAAGACAACTGTTCCATGAGCTTTCCACCAAAAGTAAGCCTAAAGGAGGAGTTTCCCAGAATGCTTGACTGGATGTCAAAGACTCGCGCTGACTTCCTCTGAGTGGTGCTAAATTTCAGTTCTTATCAAGAGGATTTTGCTCTTAATTTCTAAAATCATGAAAACCCTTTTCTTAAGGACAAAAGACACAGGTTACCTCAATATCCTGAATTAAAACACATTATCCTCTAGTCTTCTGGAGACTTTGTAACAGAGAAGTGTCTATTTCAGGCGGAATCCACAGTCCACATAAGAGGCATCTGTAGTTGATCTACTGAGGTGCTGAAATAAAACGGTAAAATTTCTATTTATATAAAACTTTATAACTTTCTGTTTTTGTATACAGCATATGATTTATATTGTGCATAAACACCACTGTCTAGGATTTATGGATCACAAAATCAATACATGAAGCACACATGTGCAGAATATTTATGTGATAAAGACCTTGGAGAACATTAAAGCCTATGATTTGGTACTGTTGCTTTCACTTGAGTTTCATATATTTTAAGATCCCTGTTCTTGGAATTCTTATTGTGGCTCAGCACTTACAAACCCAACTAATCTCCATGAGGCTGCAGGTTCCCTCACTGGCCCCTCTCAGTGGGTTAAGAATCTGGCGTTGCCCTAAGCTGCAGTGTAGGTTGCAGACTCAGCTTGGATCCTGTGTTTCTGTGGCTGTGACATAGACCGGCAGCTGCAGGTCCAATTCGACCCCTAGCCTGGAGACTTCCATATTCCACAGGTGCGGCCCTAAAAAGACAAAAAGAAAAAGAATAAAAAAAAAAGACGATTCCTGTCCTTGAAGAGGGCTGTGGATACAGGGACGCTATGCAGCAGCTGGCCTGTGGGTGGGGGTGGGGCTGTGTTTCTGCTAGACTACTTGCTCCTTGGGCAGGACCTCTGTAAGTGTCAATGTCCTTTCTTTGGTGGGCCGCCCACCTGCGATGTTGGTCTTGACTGCACAGCATCTTTGCTCTTCCCACCCACCTTGTTGTGGTTCCTTCTTTTTGCCTTTAATCGTCAAAGACATTTTCTTCTAGTCTTCTGGTTTTTCTCTGTAAACTGTTGTGATTTTGGTGTGCCTGTGGGAGAGCCCATGGTTATCTTACTTTATCTTACTCTGCCAACTTGGCCACTCTCCAGGGATTATATATGTTTTACGTTGAGGTACCAAATATACAGACAAGTGAACAACACATAAACTTTCACTCAATGAATTAAGAGAGATCTAACCTCTTTTTTAAAATAATCAATTTAATGAACTAAATTATCACTTGGAATTTTCTAGTGGTGCAGCAGGTTAAGGATATAGCATTGTCACTGTAGCAGCTCAGGTTGCTGCTGTGGCGTGGGTTCGATCCCTGGTCTGGAAACTTCCACTTGCAGTGGGGATGAAAAAAAAAATTAGCACTTAAATCTCTCTTTAATACTCTCAGATGGCCACCTCACATCCTTTTCCTTCCTATGAACTTTCTATCCTTCTCTCTAAAGTAATTGTTTAGTGTTCTAATGCTATGTTAATTTGGCTGGTTTGTATTTGTACCAGGTGTCATAAAGTGTGCATTCTTTTGTGTCTGCCTTCTTTGCCTCAGCCTTGTCTGTGTTATTTGTGCATGCCATTAAGTGTAAATATCAATCACTATTTTTCATTGCTCTATGATATTCCATTGAATGGATGAATATAGTGCAATTTATTTACTGATTCAACTATGAATGAACATCTATATTGTCTCCAGTTTGGGGCTATTATAAATACTTCTGTTCTGAGTTATTTATACATACACATGAGCAAGTATTTTAAAAAATGTTATCAGGTTTAGAATGGCTGAGTCATAGAGCATATGAACAATCATCTTTTATGAATGATTTCAAACAGATTTCCAAAGTAGATGTACTCATTTAAACTTCTCCAAAATGCAAATAAAGAAAACACAGACATAATTATGAAAAGAAATAGACATATACAATATAAGTGGAGCTATTTTTAGTATAATTTTCTCAGTAATTATTATAATTAGGTAACAAAACTGATGAAGATATAGACAATTTGAACAGCTTTAATGCAGTAAGTATATATGAAACACTGCATTTGGCAACTACAGAATATATCTTCTTTGAAAACCTCCACAGAATATTTAAAAATTGACTGTCTGATTTCCCCCTAAACTATCACAAGTTGATGAACAAGAAACAGAGTACAGAGCTAATAGCCATGAAACATGTGTCCAATTAGGTATGGAGATCATAAAAAGGGGGGTTTAAGGTGAAGGGTGGATCCAAAGTCCAGAGGCTAATGTTTAAATTCTGACTCCACCCGGGGAGACCCCATGTATTACTACTGTCTTTTTCCATCATCTGTAATTGGAGAATATTAATAATTATTTGCAGAATTACTGGGAGGGTTAAGTATGGAAAATGTATGTGAAATGCCTAGAACACTCTAGAAATGAGGTTTATTATATCAGGTGAAATAGAAGCATTAACTGTAGGAGGTATAAAATAAAGGTCTGTCAGGTGATAAAGAGCAGAACTCGTTCAAAGACAAAGTGGAGATCAACCACTTTCTGGCCTCTTTCTTGCTACTCTGTAATGACTGATAATCTTTGTTTTTCTAATGCCATGTTTGAATAGCTCCCTGATTGCAAGCACCACATAATTACAAAATGACTATGTTAATGGGAGGTTTAGATCATTTCTTTTTAAAGTAAAGTTTTCACATTTTGCATCTAAATTCATTGATTATGGATAAAGAGGTCAGGAAAGCCTTGTGCCTTTATTAAATTGATCGGCATCTAATAATTTAATTATCTGCAGAAACAGATGTTCCTTCAACTGCGAACAAATTATCTTATACACAGGGAAGAAAATTAAAGCATAGAGCACTGTGGAGAGCTTTAGAATGACCATATTGAGGCTAAAAAGAGGGAGAAATAAAACATTAGGACTCCTGACTTGGGCTCAACTCTTTAATGTTTTCCACATGGTTTTCATCTTGGACATTTTTCGCATTTCATTGGACTCCAGTGTAGGTGTCTGTGCCTGTGCATGCACACACACGACAGACACACACACACACACACACACACACACACACACACACACACACACTCATACACATGCACATACACACACGGACTTTGGTTTTGTGGAAATCCAGGCGGAGATATTGAGGATTTTTGAGTGAATGGTGATCTTGTTTGTCCTGGGAAAGGAAACAGCATTGCTCAGCTCCATTCAATCTTTTGACCATAAAATCTGCCGAAGAGGAACTGCTCACACAGAGAGAGCCCCCAGAGTTTTTCTTCTCTCGTGTCCCAGCAGTAGTGACCACTTATTGGGAAGTTACTAAAGCATTGCTCTGAACCCCTAATTTGAATTAACTCATTTACCCTTGCAACAACCCCATGGGCACATACTTTTTTTTTTTTTTTTTTTCTGCTTTTTAGGGCTGCACTCTCGGCATGTGGAGGTTCCCAGGCTAGGGGTCTAATCAGAGCTACAGCTGTCAGCCTGCACCACAGCCACAGCAATGCCATGTCCGAACCACGTCTGCAACCTACACCATAGCTCACGGCAACGTCGTATCCTTAACCCACTGAGCAAGGCCAGAGATTGAACCCACAACCTCATGATTCCTAGTTGGAATTGTTTCTGCTGTGCCATATTTTTTTATCTTCATTTTAGAGATGAGGAACCTGAGGCACAGAGCAGGGGGTGTGGCCAAGCCTTACAACGTGCTCTGCCCGAGGAGTCACAGTCTTAACCCCAGCCAACGCCTTGCCTCTCTGTGTCCCATTGCCGGAGCTGGTGTCCGGCACAACATACACATTTAGGGTCAGTTGTATCTGACATCTCAGTGAGCCAGAATCCAACTCCTGTGAACCTGGACATTTTACTGACTACCCAAGGCTCATTCAAATTCCTCTCCATACATTCTCATTCCTCCCCAAATCACTGAGCTGTAGGTCTAGAAAGAGACTGTAACCCTCTGCCATCTAGACTGTGAGCCAGCTGCTAAAAGCAGAGTAGATGTGTTCCTCACAGCTTACGAATTGTCTGAATTGTTCATTCATCTTCGTTCTAACTGGTTGATGTGGCTGAAAAGAATCAAGTGTCAGAGATTGGGCTCAAAGAGACCCAGAAAGGACAATCAGAGCTTCACCACTTTGGACTAAAGTTGATTATCAGTTAGTCATCAGATGTGGGCTTCTGGGGGCAGATGTGTCCTTGGGCAAAACCCACAGGCTGGGGGCTGCCTGCTGACCGCAGTCCCAACAACTATGGTAGCAAAACTTTCCTGAAAGGGCTCCAATCTGCACAGCGCTGTATCCCCCAAGGTGCCTTGAGCAGGGAGAGCCAAGTTTTCTCTCCCCTTCCTCACAACAACTCACAAAACCTACAGATTCAGGGCTTGCAATTTAGAGAATCCATTTCTCACGGTCACGATCTGCTTCTGATGCCTCTGTGTCCTCGCCTTATTTCTTCCACTTTCTTCTGCTTCTTCCACACTTTCCTCTGCTTCCTGCCCCAGGCAACATGAAAAGTGCAGACCGGTAAGTCTTGCCTGAAAATCAATATCTAGATGGGAAAAAAAGTTTAAAAACTACCAGACAGTGCCAAAGAGTCTTTTAGTCTTGACATCTAGTGAGGTCAAAATTCTGTTTTCAAGAAGGAGTGACTCTCATCATGGACTGAGATGGTTTGGGAGGTTTTTTTTTTTTTTTTTAAAGAGTAATAGTTTATTTTATTTTTTCTATTGAGGTAGTGCTTTTTAAAATTTTCATTGGAGTATAGTTGACTTACAAGGCTGTGCTAGTTTCAGGTGTACAGCAAAATGAATCAATACACATGTCCATTCATTCACACATTATTTTCTCATTTAGGTTATTACATAGCACTGAGTAGAGTTCCCTGTGTTGTACACTAGGTTCCTATTTATCTATTTAATATATAGTAAAATGTGTATATTAACCCCCAAATCCTCCATCATGTTTCCCCTTTGGTAACTTTAAGTTTAGTTTTGAAATCCTTGAGTCTATTTCTGTTTTATAAATTACTTTGTATCACTTTTTATTGGATTCCACCTATTGGTGATCTCATATGATATTTGTCTTTTTCTATCTGACTTACTTCACTTAGTATAATTTCCAGGCCCATCCATGTTGCTGCAAATGGCTTTATTTAATTCTTTTTACAGCTGAGTAATATTCCATTGTCTATATACCACATCTTCTTTATCCATTCCTCTGTCTATGGACGTTTAGGTTGCTTCCATGTTTTGACTATTGTAAGTAGTGCTTCAGTGAACATTGGGGTGCATATATCTTTTCAAATTTTTTCTAGATAGATGCCTAGGAATGAGATGGTGGGTCATGTGGTATTTCTATATTTAGTTTTTTGAGGAACCTCCATACTGTTCTCCATAGTGGTTGTATCAATTTACATTCCCATGAACAGTGTAGGAGGGTTCCTTTTTTCCCATACCTTCTCCAGCATTTGTTATTTGTAGATTTTTTTCATGGTGGCCATTCTGACTGGTGTGAAGTGGTACCTCATTGTAGTTTTCATTTTCATTTCTCTAATAATTAGTGATGTCAAGCATCTTTTCATGTACTTTTTGGCTACCTGTCTGTCTTTTTTGGGAAAATGTCTGTTTAGATCTTCTAACCATTTTTTAATTGGGTTTGGGTTGTTTTTTCGATATCAAGGTGTATGAGATGTTGTATATTTTGGAATTTAATCCCTTTTCAGTCACTTCATTTACAGGTTTAAGAGTTTTAAATGAGGCCAGAGTTTCTTTGGGCTGGGAGGATTGCATTTGAATTTCTGTAAACAAAATGATTCCAAAAGTAGTAATGTCATATTATAGGACAAAAAATTATACAGTCACTCCCTTGGGATCAACACCATAGCTTGGTGATTCCTACCAGGGTCAGAAATTTAGAAATCCCAGAGAAGGAGTTCCCACTGTGGCGCAGCAAAAATGCATCCCACTAGTAACCATGAGGTTGCGGGTTCGATCCCTGGCCTCGCTCATTGGGTTAAGGATCCCGCATTGCTGTGGCTGTGGCATAGGCCAGAGGCTGTAGCTCCGATTGGACCCCTAGCCTGGGAAGGTCCATATGCCACAGGTGCGGCCCTAAAAAGCAAAACAAAACAAAAACAATAGAAACCCCAGAGAAGCATGCCCAAAGAGATTTAAAATTCATTATTAAATTCATCTTTAAAGCCATATTTTAAAAATAGCAAGGATAAATTCAAAGCAGTATCTGTTAGGTTTTACTCTGAACGGTGAGAACTGCAGTGAAATGTAGTCTATGATGACATTCACATTTAGCATACAGTTTCCACCTAGCTGTTTTTCCTCCTGTTTATCTGTACATTTTTTTTTTTTTTAAGCTAACTTCTGTGTTACACCACAGAAGGCAGGGTCAAATGGATCATAGATTCACGTGTAAGGAAAACAGCAACCCTCCAGAGAGCACAGTGATTTGTTCCCGTGAGATGGAGTGAGGCCAGGAGAGGGAATAAGTGTTATGGGGTATTAGCTAACACTGCATAATTTACCAATCAATTAAAATGCCATTATTATTCTCCTTTACCACTTAGCTTCTGTGATATTTAAAGGTCACATGGGCTCTATTGGGGAGGACAGCTATTAGCAAATACATGAAAATAGCATTTCTAGTCTCTGCAAGAGGGTGCCAAGGTAATTTGTGTCCTAGCTCACGTTACACCCATCAGCACACAAGGGCAGATGTTTGACAAATCCAGTGTATGGAGAGAAAAGAGGGGGGGAGAACATATTCAAAGGCCTGAAGAGGGTGTGGATGATCAGAGGCAAAATGACACTGGATATTGCATAGTCTTTTGGATCCTTCTGCCAGAAGGTTTCTGCCTGGAAGTAATCTTTGGGATCCTCGGCCTAGATTTATTTCCACTATTTCACTGACTCAATTCTAATTGACAATGAGTGACTTGTTTGAGATCATACACAAATTAGTTAAAATTACAATTTATTAATTGTTAAATACTAATTGGCCTTTACTGAGCATTAAACATTTGTCAAAGGCTGTGTTAGGCACTTTGTGTGCAAGTCACTTACCATAATAACAACGTGGCAATACAGTATTACCTCTGTTTTATGGACAGGAGAACTTGGTCACAGGCAACGTAGCATGTTTGAAGTTTGTGACTAATAAGTAACAAAGCCCTTTCCCTCTATTCTTAAACCTTCACAGCTCCCTTCATTACTTACTTGGAATCGGTCTGTGATTTCATATGTGTGGAAGTGTGCTAACTGGTTATATTAGAAAGGACTTGAGTGGAAATGAGCTGGGCCTTTGATGTAGCTATTTAGTGACATAATCTAATTTGTAGCTGGATATGTAACATACGTTTAGGAAACATTCATCGAGAGCATGAGTGGATATTGCAGTTTCTATTCTGAAAGGCTAATCAGTGACAGAAATGGTGTTATGTCCACACATTCATGCACTTCTCCCCCACCTCTGCACTGTTGCTAGAAAATGTTCCGCCTACTAGACTATTACTGAAGTGATGGTTCAGTGTGAAAGCTCGGGGCTTACCTGTGCATAAGCATCCATCTCAGTCTGGTTGGCAATAGAGACTGACTTTCCATCAAATAGGAAGGCAGTGTAGCACAGTCACCAATCATTGCCTGGAATCTTCTTTTGACTAAAGAACCCCTTTGCTGGGATTACCCATCTCTGCAGAAACACAACTTGGACTTTCCCTTTAGCTTCGGAAGTTTTCATAAGAACGGTTTCTGTGAATCCAGCAAAGTGGGGTTGGACATGCAGTTATTTGGGATGAATGAGACGCATACCCGTTTCACTGCCGACTTTTTCTCCAAGTCTCTATTTATTTTCCTCCTCAATTGACCCCACAACATTTTCTCCACAGCAGTAACACTGACGAAGGCGGCCATGGTAAAGGCAAAAACTTAACAGGGGAACTACAAAAATGTGTCTGAGACTCAGCTCCGCCACGTAAGGACTTTGTGAGATGATGCAAGACACCTACATGGGCTGCGTCATAACTTCTTCCCAGGTAATGGATTAACTTTATAGACTTGTTTTTAGAGTTTTAAATGAGATAAATAAAAAGTTCTTCTTGCTTTTCCTCATTTGCTGTGGATTCCAGTGATCTTAAACTAATCAAGTTCTCTGGTGGTAACATGCTTTCCTTCCTTGTCCTCAGCCCTTTTACCTGACATGTTCCCAGTGCCCTGAAGTCGTTTTTCTGACTCACCTGCTGAGGATCAAGTCCAAGCAGATTATAAACGAATTAATAGCTCTTGGAGAATAGAAGGAGTTGATTAAAACTTCTAAGGGATTAAAAAAAAAAACAGTTCTGTTTCTTCCACACATTAAATAAATGCTAAAAGCATAGCACGGATATTTTCTTCAAGAAATAATTAGATATTTATCACCTTCTATTTCATTAGTGAATTCGGTTTTCTTATCATAATATTTTTAATTGATATTTTAAAATATCCTCCTTATACAATATTTTAAATTGTAATTGAAATAATCTATGTGGAGTGAGTCTGCCATTTAAAGGTGAAGACAGAAACTTGAAAAATCATTTCAATTTCTAATTGAAAAATAATTGGGTTTAAAAGAAGGGAATTATGGTAATCATTATGTGTGATAAAATAGAGATTTATGCTGAATTACCAATTAATGTACAAGTGTAATGTAATCTTGAGAATATGCCTGAAGACAATGTTTATGCTCAATGCTTGTGTTTTTCAGACCCCAAAATGACTTGGGAATTAACGTGAGAGAACAGACAAAAAAGAGGGCCATGTGGATTACTGTAAAGTTTTTATTATCTAGAGAAACTGCAAGGGGAAGGTTATAGGTGTTTTATCGATCAAAATCCATGCTGAAGCTTAGCAGTGACAGTGGTGATGCCTCATGTCAAATGGATTTGCGGTGACACTCCAGAAGGGAGCTCCTGCCACCACCCTGACCTGTTTCGCTGGATCACAACAGGACGTTGCTGGACTCAATGTCTTCATCCCCTTCCCTGGTTCAGAGAATGCCTCTCTCTCTTTCATTTTCCCCCAAAACAGCTTAATCAAGATATAAGTCATAAATTCTGAAATTCACCCTTTCAAGTGTACAATTCTGTGCTTTTTTAGTATATTTACAGAGTTGTACAACCATCACCACTATCTAATTTCAGAATGTCCTCATCACCCCCAAAACACTGTATATATACATCAGCAGTCAGTTCCAGTTTGCCCCTTCCTATCTGGTACAAACTTCCTGTCTACTTTGTCTCTGTGGGTTTGCCAAATCTGGCCATTTAATATGAAAGGAATTGTACAATACACAGTCTTTTATATATGGCTTCTTTCCTTCTGCAAAATGTTTTCAAAGTTCTTCCGTGTCGTAACATGTGTCACTTTTCATTCCGTTTTACTGTCAAATAATTTTACCTTGTATGAATAGGACACATTTTGTTGATCCATTTCATCAGTTGTTGGACATATGGGTTGTTTCCACTTTGGATTATTGTGTGTACATTTGTACACAGGGCTTTGTGTAGATATATAGTTATACTTTCGATTGCTTTAGGTGTCTTCCTAAGAGTGAAATTTTTGGGTCATATGGTAACTCTAAGTCTGATATCTACAATAATTGCCAAACTGTTATCCAAAGTCGCTGCACAATTTTGCAGTTCCAGCAAGAACATATGAGAATTCAGTTTTTCTACATCTTTAACATAACATGGTGTTGCCTATCTTTTTTACTTCAGTGGGTGAGAAACAATATCCTATTGTGATCTAGATTTGCATTTCCTTAATGTCTCATGTTATTAAACATTTTTTGAGAGTATTGGTCATTTGTATATCTTTTCTGGAAAAATTTCAAGTCCTTTGCCTGTTTAAAAACTAGATTACTTGCAAAAGCTTTTTAGTCTGGATGCTTTCCCTTACTAGTTGTATGATTTACAAGTATTTTCTCCCATTCTGTAGAGTGACTTTTCAATCTGACGTTTTAGATGGAACATCACAAAATTGTTTAAATTTTAACAAAGTCCATTTTATCTATATTTTCTTTGGTAAGTATGCCTTTGTTATTGTATCTTAATAAACCATAGCCTAATCTAATGTTATATTTTTTTTTTCTAAAAGGCTTTTAGTTTTGCATTTGCATTTATGTATATTAACCCTGTCAAGTTATTTTTGTGTGTGAGATAAGGTAGAAGTCTAGCTTTATGCAGTTACACATGGATATCCAGTTAGTTGTCTCAGTACCATTTTTAAAAGAGACATTTGTCTTGACATCAGCATTGAAAATCATTTGCCATAAACTTAAAAGCTTATTTATTTTTGGCCTCTCAATTAAAATTAATTAATCTGTATGTCTAGTCTTATACACTACCACACTGCTTTTGTTACTTTTTTTAAAAATTCTGAAGTGTGGGTCAACCAGATCTTATCCTTTTTCAAGATTGTCCTGACTGTTTTGTGTGCATTGCATTTTCTTATGAATTTCTACATGAATCCGTTACTATCTGTAAAAAATATCAACCATGATTTTGACAAGGAATATGTTGAATCTGTAGGTTAGTTTTGGAGAATTGACATCTTAACGTTAATTCTTCTCATCTAGAAAACATGGACGTCTTTCCATTTACTTAGGTTTTTTAATATTTATTTCAATAATACCTTGTAGTGTTTATTGTACAAGTCTTTTTTGGGTTTATTTTGCTTTATTTGTTTGATTGTTATTTTTGGCCATACCCACGGTCTGTGGAAGTTCCTAGGGGTGGAACCCACGCCACCGTAGAGACCCAAGCTATAGCAGTGACAACCCTGGGTCCTTAACCCACTAAGCCACCACGGAACTCCTGAACAAGTATTATAATTCTCCTGTTCAATGTATTCCTTAGTATTTTATCTTTTTGAATATCTTGTAAATGTAATAGTCTCCTTAGTTTCTTTTTGGTTGTTCATTGCTTAAGTATAAAATTTAATTTATTTTCATTTTTCATTTTTTATCCTGCAATTTTGCTTCACTTGCATATTAGTTCTAACAGTTTTGCAGATTCATATACATTTTCTGTATAAAAAATCATGCCGATACATAGACATACCTACAGATAAGAATAGTTTTAATGCTCCCTTCCAATGTATATTTGTTTTACTTATTTATTTTTAAATTTACTGTAATTGCTCTGCCTAGAACTTCCAGGGTAATGCTGAATAGAAATGGTGGGAGTAGACAGTTTTATATGTACTGTACGGGCCATATTTCCAACTCTTTTGCATTTCTCATAATTTCATTGAATAATAGACCTATAAATAATATTATTGGTAAGTCTGAAAATAGTATTTTCTCCTATCTTCCAGAGTTTGTTGTTGCTTCTGTTGTTTTCTGTTTAGTTACTTTTGAATTAATTTTGTAAAGTTTGTGTTCTTTTTCATATGGGATTGGTCGAGTTGCTGCTCAGTTTATCTAGGGTGAGTAAATGGTCGCATAGAGATTTTGTTAAATGCCATGTACCTACAAGTCTCCTAGTCTTTGCTGAGGGCCTTGTGCAGATATTAAGGCACATCAACACTCTGGTGGTGGTTTACAGCTCTGCTTACTCAGAACATCACCATCATTCAGTGGTGAGAGTTGGGGATTCTCCCAGGCAGGTGTCCAGTTCTGTGCTTCTGCCTGGTCTCCTAGATTTTTAGGAATATTTCAGAGCTTTCCAAAGTCCACTATGGACATCTCATTGCCCAGCTTTCTTTTTAAATTTTTTGGTCATCATTTTGTTTGTCCCAACCTTCATCATCACCTATGCAGTTCTAATGTTAAACAATTACAACTTGCACTTTCCAAATATGTCCTGGGAAATAGCTGTTCTCGCTGAGCCAGGTCAGATGAAGAGAAACTCAGTGAATGGAGCTCATCCAGGGAACTGCCAGAAGTGAGATAATAACAATTGTCTGGGAAGTGAACTTTAGGAGCTCTGAATCCCCTCTGCCTGTTCCATTTGATCCTAAGCTGCTAATTTTTAGAGCAGGCTGTTAATTTTCCAAGTCATCACAGAGCTGGGAAGGGTTAATGGGAATAGGATGAGTTAAAG
Source organism: Catagonus wagneri (assembly GCA_004024745.2). NCBI lineage: Eukaryota > Metazoa > Chordata > Mammalia > Artiodactyla > Tayassuidae > Catagonus > Catagonus wagneri. The sequence goes on along the minus strand of PVHT020000521.1, from coordinate 30,650,116 downwards.
CATCACAAACTTGTTGTTCTGAGATCCAGCCACTTTTCTTCAATAAAGGTTCCTCAGATTGCTTGAAACATTTTGTTACTTTCTAAAGTTCTGAAAAGTTGATTTTGATGGTTTTTGCCAAAGTTCTTATTGCTCTTGTGAGTGATCAAAATTTTGGAGGCTCTTGGCTCACCATCTAGAAGCGTTTCTCTCTCAATATAGTTTTTAACATAATATCTACCTTCTCCTTGTGCTTTTCTTTGCCTTTCATTTTCCCACCCCCAGTAGGGATTTGCATGAGATCAAGTCATTTTTTGTGTGTAAAATACTGGTTGTGAGAGAAGTAGTGTACATGGCCCGAATCGTGGGAGACTAAAACCTTGGGAAGGGCTGAAGATAGTCCTGGAATGCCACACATCTTAATGCAAGTGTTCAGTTTTGAAGAGAACCTTTAAATGCAATCATGAAAATACTCCCTGCCCCTCTTGATAACAATACCAGGCATTCACATTAGGAGAGGACTTTCAATGTTGACAGAAATGATGTGGAGAATATTCGGGGAACATTGTAATAATATTCACAAATCTTACTGAAAGATTTTCTCTTTATTTATGATTTGATTCTGTGTTCAATCACCTTTCAGAAGCCAAGGTCATAAAGAGATCAGTAAAACCTGCTGAGAAGTGTTGTCTTAAAGTTCCATGGCATTACTATGTCATGAATAGGGAGGGAGGACCTGCTGGTCACTGATCTTGCATGGCAGAGATAAGTGCAGACTCTTCTTGTCACCAAACACATGATTCTGCAGCTGGGGGCTGAATTTTCCTGGGCCTCAGTTTCCTAATTTGCACAATGACTGTAGAGCCAAGTCTCCAAAATTTCTCATCATATTTCTCTTTTTTGAAATTGAATAATAATTAATTTATACTGTTGTATTTGTTTCCAGTATATAACAAAGTGATTGTTTTATATTTTTTAGATTACTTTCCATTATAGGTTATTTTAAGATATTGACTATTGTTCCCTCTGCTATACAGTAAATCCTTGTTGTTTATCTATTTAATACACAGTATTTTCTATCTGTTAATTCCATGCTCCCAAATATCCCTCCCCCTTCCCCTTTTGGTAACCATAATTTATTTTTTATGTCTGTGAATCTGTTTCTGTTTTATGTATAGATTCATTTGTATTTTTGTTTAGATTCCACATATAAGTAATACCATGTAATATTTGTCTTTCTCTGTCTGACCTACCTCAGTAAGTATAATATTCTCTAGGTCCATCCATGTTGCTGCAAATGGAAACATTTCACTCTTTTTTATTGCTGAATAATATTCGGTTGTATATATGTACCACATCTTCTTAATCCAATAATTTGTTGGTAAGTAGCTAGGTTATTTCCATGTCTTGGCTATTGTAAATAGTGGTCTATAAAAATTGGGGAGCAGGTATCTTTTTGAATTATAGTTTTTATCTTTTATGGATATGTGCCCAGGAATAAGATTGCTCAATCATATGGTAACTCTATTTGTAGTTCTTTCAGGAACCTCCATACTGTTTTCCATAGTGGCTGCACCAACTTGCATTCCCACCATGGGTGTAGGAGGGTTCCCTTTTCTCCACACCCTCTTCAGTATTTATTTCTAGACTTTTTGTTGATGGCCATTCTGACCGCTGTGAGGTGATACATATTTCTGTTATTATCATAACATTCTTGTTTTAAAACAGGTATATCTCAAAAAAGATCATCAGAGCTTCTGATAGCCATGGGGCAACTGTTAAAGAAAAGAATATTCAATGACACTTGCTAAAGATAGTAAGGCAGCTGTGTTCAGTATCATCATGATAGGCATAGAGACCCGTGCAATGGGATTTTACAGTGGGGAGAGAGATGGAGCAAGTGGGGGTTTAATGGGCAAGGAGCAGGGGGTGATCGGTGGGTGTAAAATTACTGAGAGGAAGCATCAGGGTCCTACTGTGGACAAGTCAAGGTGATCAGACATCACCCTGGGATGTGGAGCATGAAAAACCTCATCAGGTATTGGTGGGCGGGGGGATGCTTTTGGTTAACCTGACTTAGCAGGGTTCTTGCTAACGTTGAATTTTACAAGAAAGGCATGGATGGACCTGGGAGAAGACTGAGGAGCCTGACAGAAGTTTGGTCAATCATGAATCTCTGTCACAACCTATACCATAGGCAGTGTTGGTGCATGGAATACCCAAAGCAAAATAATCTGATTTTCTACATTGTTGGCCTTCTGCCTCTCTCCACTCTGTTAAAACTCTTCTTGGCATGATATTCTTGATGTGATGGTGACGCTGTAGTGTTTCAACGTATCATTCTTCTCCTGAGGTATTGTTAACCCTGATTTAATCTTTCTTGGAAATCCTGTAATAGCTTTGGTGCCATGCACTTTAGAGGTCCTTGAGCTTTTTCCTGTCTGCATCACTGTATGGGTAGTTCTCACTTCCGTTGCATTATCTTAATACTCACATTCTTCTGGTCAAATTCAGAAGTCACAGTGACATAAGCTCCCAGTTATTGATGACTTTTATGTGTCTGGATCCAATGCTCCCACCCCAGTTGGCCGTTTTGCAGGAATTCAGACTCAGCCTGTTTCAGACAGAATGGCCCTTCCTCCTGTGTCCATCCATCCTCATCAGCATCTTCTCCTCTCATCTTACCAGTCTCCCAGCCAGGAAGCCGCTGGTGCCTCAGTTACCTTCGCCTTTATCCATAGCAAGCCAGCCTCAAATCTCACCAGTTTTACTCATGAACATTGTTATTTTATCAACTATTTTGCTGACTGTATTTGTTTGTTTTGCTTTTTAGGTCTCACCCGTGGCATACAGAGGTTCCCAGGGTAGGGGTAGAATCGGAGCTGCAACTCTTGGCTTACAGCATAGCCATAGAAACCTGGGATCCGAGCTGTATTTGCGACCTAGACCACAGCTCACACCACTGGATCCTGACCCACTGCGCAAGGCCATGTCCTCATGGATTCTAGTCGGGTTCATTTCCACTGCACTACAACAGGAACTCCTTGCAGACAGCATTATTTGTTTAAAACATAAACCTGACTATGTGACCATTCTCCCCTGGTGAAAATCATTAACAAGGGATAAATCTCTGAGTTCAAGGCTTTCCTAGTCATTCTGTTTCCACACCTGGTCTGATAAATAATTGCGTGGGGATGAGACAAGCCCTAATTATGGAGAGGTTCTAGCAGTGTGGTCAACATGGTGAGAGATGGTAGATAAGACTTTCCTGAGAAGACTTCATTTGAGCTTAAACCTGTGGGCTGAGTAGAGGTTAACTAAGGAGAATAAAGAAAATGGCATGCAGGGTGGCTGGCATTCTGAGTAAAGGAACAAGGTATGCAAAGGCCCTGTGGCAGGAGCGAGCTTGGCTTTATCAAAGATCCAAAAAGGCTGTGTGACTAGAATAAAAAGTGAAGAAAAAAATGCCATCAGAAAAAAAAGATTCAGAAGTTGATTGTTGTTGCTCTATATGAAAAAAGAAGACACCACACTAACATAGGAATTCAATTCAGTTGTAGTAGCTCAAAGTGAAATCAGTGAAGTCATATCCCAGCTGTCATATATATTTTTTCCATCTTCTGTTATTTATGTGGACAGTATGTCAAATACAGTCCTTACGAAAACAGTAAGTATATCAACTACCCATAAGGGGAGAGAAAAATAATTACCATTTAAGTGTTTAGAAAAACATTGGAAAAACACTAGAAAACTTCAGAAAAGCTATTATATGTCCATCTAGGGTGCTCTTCTAAGTGGAGAGAACATGGGTGACAAGTCACAGTCCGAGCTGAAGAGAGTGGGGAAAAGTCTCTCATCTACATTTGTTTTCGTAAAAACATCAGTGGAAAATAAGCATCGGTGATAAAATTGGGTTCATAACTTATTACAAGTGGAAAACAGCCCGTTTTCCATGTTGAACGAACATTTTCAATCACCTTTTATGGCCACAGAACTGCCATGTTTAGCAATTAAAAAATAAAAGCACATAGATTTTGGTACCAATGCAGAAGTACTGGCATCAAGATTGTTTGTCTTCAGGGTTGAGTCAAGAAAGGTGGCTGTGGTTTAAAGGTCACAGAAAACTGAACTTTAAAGGCATTACTGAAAATGCATTCTATTTAAATAGCTATTTGGATAATTAAATATGTCCAATCAGTGGGAGAAAAACCACAAAAACAATCATTAGACAAGAAAATGCTCACATTTAAAATGCACTGTTGTCAGAAAGAAATAAAATGATTATATTTTCAAAGCAACTGGAGTTAGGAGAAAAGTGCTGAAAAATCAATTTATTTTCAAAGGAATGGGCTAGACTGATTATGCATTTGTTAGTTCCATCAGCACTGTTTGGATACAATGCAGATGCATTCATTTTCATGCATATGCGATATGTCTTTTTCTTACACAGAAAACACGGTGTTCACAAAAAAAAAGATGAGATTCTTTTGCTGGTTAAATAACAAATCCAACTTTCTGTCTTCATCTTCTTAAGTTATTTTCCCTCTGAGCTTAATAAATTATGTGTGATTTATTATAGAGAATATTTTCCCAAGAAAATTAATTCCACCAGAATTAATTTTAACACCTCAAACCCCTCATTTTATAGCTTCATCTTTAGAGGTAGTTTTGGAAATGGAAGCAAGGAAAAGCTAAAGACATGACATAGACGGGGTCTTCCTTTAGTGATGGACAGACCAGGTGTTGAACATTATGATTCTATAGGTTCATAGAAGCATTACTCACAATAGCCAAGACATGAAAACAACCTAAATGTCCATCGTCAGATGAATGGATTAAGAAGATGTGGTTAGATATACACGATGAAATACTACTCAGGCATAAAAAAAATCAAAATAATGCCATTTGCAGCAGCATGGATGGAACTAGAGACTCTCATACTAAGTCAAGTAAGTCAGAAAAAGAAGAAAAATACCATGTAATATCACTTATATCTTGAATCTAATTTATGGCACAAATGAACCTATCTACAGGAAAGAAACTAACTCACGGCCTTGGAGAACAGACTTGTGGTTGCCAAGAGAGAGGTGAAGGGATTGGGAAGGACTGGGAGTTTGGGGTTAGTGGATGCAAACTATTGCATTTAGAAGGATAAGCAATGAGATCCTGCTGTATATCACAGGGAACAATATCCAATCACTTGTGATGGAACACAAAGGAGCATACTGTGAGAAAATGAATATATATATACTATTTCTGTAATAGAAAAAAATAAAAATCTTAAACAATGATTATATAGGACTAGGGAAGACTTTTTCTGGTCCTTTTCATATTCTGTTTTTTTATTTTAATTAATTGTAATTTAAAAAAAATGTTATTGAGGTATATTTGACTTACAAAGTTGTGTTAGTTTTAGGTGTATAGCAAAGTGATTAAGTTATATATATACATATATCCATTCTTTTCAGATCTTTTCACATATAGGTCATTATAGAATATTGAGTAGAGTTCCCTGTGCAACACAGTAGGTCCTTGTTACTTATCTATTTTGTATGTAGTAGGGTGTATATGTCAGTCTCAACATCCTAATTTATCCCTGGAGATGACCATACTCAGTGAAGTAAGACGGAGAAAGACAAATATCATATGAGATCACTAATATGTGGAACCTAAGAAGATGTGATACAGAGACACTTATTCACAAAACAGAAACAAGCTCAAAGACTTCCACACTCTGTTTTTAGGCTCCCTGGCAAGATCTAGCATCTTCCTCCTCCTTCCCACATCTCCACATACCTGGAACATCATCCTCCCTCCCCGCTCCGGAACACCTGAATTGTCCCAAAATTGACTTGCTTAGTCACTCCCAGGTGTGCCTGCCAAGAGAACTCCCTGGGGTTTCTTTTAAATAAGATCTCATGGCAACATTTGGGACCTAACATTTGAGAACTTCGTTAGAAATAGACAGAGGAAGAGGGGTCAAGTGGGGCCTCAGAAACTGCTTTGTGGAAACATCCTGTTGACAAAAAACTGAAAATAGAATTACCATATGATCTAGCAATCCCACTCCTGGGCATCTATCCAGAGAAAACCATAATTTGAGAAGATATGTGCACCACAATGTTCACTGCAACACTGTTTACAATACCAAGAAGTGGAAGCAACCTAAATGTCCATCAACAGATGAATGGATAAAGAAGATGTGGTACATATATACAACAGAATATTACTCAGCCATAATACAATGAAATAAAGCCATTTGCAGCAAAGTGGATGGACCTAGAGATTCTCATACTAAGTGAAGTTAGTCATAGAGAGAAAGAAAATATCATAAGATATCACTTACATGTGGAATCTAAAAAAGAACAAAAGGATACAAATGAACTTCTATGCAGAACATAAACAGGCTCTGACTTTGAAAACAAACTTACGGTTACCAAAGGGGACAGGTTGATGGGGTGGAGTTGGACTGGGGGTTTGGGATTGTCACGTGCACACTATTATGTATAGAATGACTAGCTAATGGAAACCTGCTGTATAGCACAAATAACTATCCAATATTCTGTGATAATCTATGTGGGAAAAGAATCTGGAAGAGAATGGATGTGTGTATGCACAACTGGGTTACTTTGTTTGTACAGCAGAATTTATCATAGCCTTGTAAATTAACTACAATAGCTCTTTAAGAAAATCCTGTTTATTATGTCAGAATTGGCTTCTGGATTTCAGGATTTCAGTGGGTTGATCAGATTAAGAGGGTCCCTAAATAGACTTACCTTTGCTAAAATTTTCTTCTACAGGCTTCATAGTGTTGGGGAAAATGACTCTGGCTTGGATCGTCAGTGTCAGAACGTGAGGCACATGAACACGGAGAGACCTCAACAAGGCTCTTCACTTCTGCAGAGGGACACAAGTTCTCAAAAAGCACACACAAAAAAGGGAAGATACCTCCTCCTTATCCCTAACGCAGGTGGTATATCTGCCCCCTTCTCATTGGTTAGGTGAGCGCACACATTCTTCTTAATTGGCTAATTTGAAACAAATTGTTACTGGGACAAGAGGGAAAGAGGGGAGGGGTGGAGGAGGGTGTTTCAGGCAAAGCAGGAAGAAAATAGAGTAACCACGACTTGCTTTGATAGCAAAGACATATGTCAATTCTCACAATAGTGTCATAGTGCAGTTCAACATCTACTTAAAAGGCTCCTAAGCAGTGGGATAAATGATGACTATTTGACTCAATAGAATTTGTTTTTGTTATGTTGATTTACCTCCTCCTCAAACAGAACCATGTATGCACATCCGAAGACAACAGTCTTTGGGGAGAGTCTTATATGTTAAGAAATGCTTTTCTTTGGTTACTACTTAGAGTCTCCAAAAGAGTCTGGTGTCTACAGCCCCTGCAGGAAAGGACCCCACTTTCCTGCCTCCTACAGTGGAGAGCGGAGGGCATTAGGAACTTGCACATTCATGGCTGGAGACAGTTTGGGCTTCACTCGGTGGCTAACAGCTATTGAACAATTTATACTGTGCAAAGAGTTTTCATATACTTTTCGTCATTTTTTATTCACAGCAAAGCTATAAGGTGGATTTCTTTCGTATTTCTATTTTTCAAATGTCAGGACTTTTAAAAATACTACTTAATTGTCAAATTGACTGTTGATAACTCTACCTACTTGAGATGGAAATGTTCTATGTGATGAAATACACATCAGCGGAGAAATAAATCTGGGCCACTCCCCTGCATGGAAAGAGTTCATGGGCTTGAGTTTGGGAAATTTCTGGGAAAGAAGCACAGATTTAAGTCTGGAGCATGATAAGACAGACCTGCAAGTGAGAAAGGGGCAGAAAACATGGTTTTCTCAGCCATCACCCTATTTGAATATCATTCTATTTGCAGCTGACATGATTGTCTATGTAGAAAACCCCAAAGAATCTGCATAAACTGCTAGAACAAATAAATGAGTTCGGCAAGGTCACAGGATACAAGATCCACACAAAATAATAAAGTTTGCTTCTCTATAGACTCACAGTGAACGGCGTTGGGGGAGCCATAATTGAAAATACATCTGAATATTTTGATCGCTCTAATGCAGATGAAATACCTCACTGCGCACTTCACAAAACATATGCATAATTAGTATACCGAAAATGACAGAATGCTTTAAAAAAAAATCAACAATGACCTAAATAAAGGAGAGACATACATGTTTACAGGTTTGGCAATAATATAGTAAAGATGTCAATTCTCTCTAAATTGATCTGTATGTTCATTGCAATTCCTATCAAAACCCCAGGAAGTTTTTTTTTTTTTTTGTAAATATGGAAAGGCAAAAACTCTAGATAGCTAAAAAATTTTTGTAAAAGAGAGCTCCCATTGTGACTCAGTGGGTTAAGAACGTGACATAGTGTCCTTGAGGATGTGAGTTTGATCCCTGGCTTTGCTCAATGGGTTAAGATCCAGTGTTGCTGCAAACTGTGACATAGGTCGAAGATTCGGCTCAGATCTGGTGTTGCTGTGGCTGCCTGTGGCACAGGCCTGCAGCTGCAGCTCTGATTCGACACCTATCATGGGAAATAGCATATGTTGAAGGTGTGGCTCTAAAAAGAGAAAAAAAGAAAAGTTTTGTAAAAGAATAATGAAGTGGAAGAAATCACTGTACCTAGCGGTAGGGCTCCAATGATCAGCAGCGTGGGGTTGGTGGCGAGAGACATAAATCAATGCAACAGAATAAAGAACCAGGAGCAAGTCCACACAAATATACCCGGTTAATTTCTGAAAGAGATGTAACGATAAATAACTCCATGGAGGAAGCATAGTCTTTTTAACAAGTGGTACTGAAACATCTGGATATCTATAGGTCAAAAGTAAACCTAAACTTAAATATCACACTTTATGTAAAAATTGTGATACTTTGCGTAAAATATCATTTATTGTGATAAAATGAAGCACTATGTCACTTTTAGACAAAACATAGGAGAAAATCTTCAGAGTCTCTAGGCTTAAGCAAAGAATTCTTAGACTTGACATCAAGTACACAAAAATACATAAAAAGAAAATTAATAAATTGGAAAACACCAAGCTAAAAACTTTTGCTCTAAATAAAAGACTCTGGTACAAGGATGAAAAAACAAACTGCAGATTGGAGAAAAATTTTTGTGAATGACTTACCTAATTTAGGACTGATATAGAATACAGAATATAAATCTCAAACCAAACAGAAAAATATAAACAATCCACTTAGACAATGGGCGAAAACATGAACAGACATTTCATCAGAGAGACTATAAAGATGGCAAATAAACAAATAAAAATGTGATCAACATTTTTTGCCATTAAGTCAAATGCATACTATAATCAAAATGAGATATCACCACACCCTTATCAGAATGGAAAAATAGAACACAGTGACAACACTAAGCAGGGTGCAGACAAACTGGATTACTCAGACGTCATGGATGGGACCAAAAACGGCACAGCCACTCTGGAAAAGCTTGGTTGTTTCTTATACAACTAAATATCCAACTGCCCTATGGCCCAGCAGTCACACCCTTTGTCACTTACCCAAGAGGAATTAAACCAGGCCCATGCATCCATATAAAAATGTTCATAGTAGCTTTACTTAAAATAACCCCAAACTGGAGCAACCCAGTTCCCCTTTAACAAGCAAGTAGTTAAACACATGCTGGTCCCCGTGACCTGGAATCCTATGCAGTGGTGAGTAAGGATGAGCCAGGATGCATTCAGCCTCCTGGGTGAATCTCCAGGGGATTATGATGAGTGAGAAAGCCTATCCCAAAGGCTTACATACTCTATGGCTCCATTTATACAAAATGTTGAATAACAAATTACAGATGTTGGTTCCAAGGGTGAAGGACCCCAGGGATGATTCCGGGTGCAGGGGTGTCCACAGAAGGACAGTGCAGAGACACTGTGGTAACGGGACTGTTCCTCACCTTGACCACCACAAGGCCCAGGTCCCGGTGCGTTACTGGAATACAGTTTTGTAAGACATTACTGTTGGTGAAAACTGAGTGAGGACTAAATGAGATGTCTCTCTATCAGTTCTCACACCTGCTTGTTTATCTCTACCACCTCAAAAATATTAATTAAAAACAAAAAAGGGAGTACCTGTTGTGGCTCACAGGTTAGGAACCCGACCTAAGCGTCCATGAGGGTGTGGGTTCGATACCCTGGGGTTAAGGGTTAAGGATCTGGCTTTGCCATAAGCTGTGGTGTAGGTCACAGATGTGGCTCAGATCTGGTATTACTGTGACTGAGGCAGTGGTGTAGGCCCGCAGCTGCAGCTCCAATTTGACCCCTAGCCTGGGAACTTCATATGCCTCAGGTGTGATTCTAAAAAAAAAGGAAAGAAAGAAAGAAAAGGAAGAGTTGATTTCACCCAACCATGTCATTGACCTTCAGTCATTCCCTATGGCTGTGAGCAGCTTTTTCTAAAATCCTCAGCTCCACTTTTATAATAATAATAACAATAATCATAATCTGTATACTATATTGAGTGTTTCTATGAGCCTGGCTATCTTCACACATTATCCCTAAACATCACGTCTGCCAGGCACACAGAAGTATCAGCACTGTACACACAAGGCGTCCACATCTTGGCAACACTAAGCCAGTTACCCTGGGTCACAGAGCGGTCCTTGCCTCACTGGCTATGAACCCCAGCCTGACCCTGAAACTGTAACTTGCTCCTTCCAGGTCGGCCTGACCTCAGAGCCAACACAGAGGTGGGGTCCAAGCCCTCACAACTGATAGCTCATCCCCTCACAGGCATCAGCCATTTGGCCCATTAGCAAGACACTGGTATGACTTTCAAGGTGGATGAACTCATAAAGCATCCAGCCTGTCAGACTGGAATCTCTGCCTTGTTTGGAAAGCGCAAGATAAATTTCAGCAGGCTATGGGTTGTTTGAGGATGTGGGGAATAACCTAATCGGCTCTTTCAAATATAATTTAGATTTAAGAGGTGTTTTACTCTTCTATTTCTAGAGTGCCTGAGGATCCAGCTGAGTGTATTACACATCACATTAGATTAAGGTCAATTAACAACATTGCCAGGGATTTTTTTTTTCCCCTTCATAGTGAGACAGAGCCGCAAATTTGTGATTAAAATCCTATATGTTAGTACAGATGAGCGGAGGCTCTTAGACAAGCTCCGATTATGATTAAGGCCTCGGCGAGGGGTCCAGGGGGTGGTGCTCCCTGAACTCTCTAATCAGCGTTTCTTGAACAGGGTGACAGTTGTGCTGAGCAGCACATGTTTGGATTTGGATTTTGGATCTGAATGTGTTGAAGGCAGCAGGGTTCATGTGGAAGAAATGGCTTTGCCTGCAGTGATGTTAATTGTGCTCATGACCTACTGTGGGGGGTGGGGAGGGCAGCGGTGGGGGGGCAGGGGGTGACGGAAGATGAGGAATGAGGGAGGCGAGTGTAGAGTCGAACATCGGGCAGACCTGGTGTGAGTATACTCTGCCACCTACGACGCTGTATGGATTTGGGCAAGTGAACTTGTCTGAGCTTCTCTTGGTCACTGGTGTGGTGGTGACAAGGCCTGGTTTCTTTTAATATTCTCCTGCGGATAAAGTGAGATTCAGTATCTAAAATAATTGGTAGTATTGCCTCACAGACTTTGAAAAACTTATGGTTACCAAAGGAGACAGGTTGGTGGGGGAGGGCTGGGTTGGGCGTTTGGGATGGAAATGCTGTAAAAATGGGTTGTGATGATTGTTGTACAGCTATGATAAAAATTTATTGTGTTAACCTCCCCAAAAAAAACTCGTACAAGAAAGGGGCTTAATAAATGGCAGACATCATAAAAACTTACACTTTCAGCATTAAAAGGCAGAGTGATGGCCGCCTAGCTCACCAGTTGTCTCTTCTCAGGAGGAACATGGGGTGATTTTCATTACCAGGTGGCTATTGAGAGCGTTATCCACAATTAATTCCTCCAAAAAAGATGAATACAGAGTGGTATAAAATAGACAACTGCCACTCATTTCAAGGTGTGTACGTTCATCAGATCACACGTAACCTGGAGATGGAAACAGTTCAGTGAAGTATACGCAGGATTCGGGAACCCTGACACAAGGTGTTTGTAAGCCTGGGTGCTGCGGAAAGTCACTCCAGCTCGCTGAGCCTCGTCCTGCTATCTGCAAATTGCGGGCAATGAGTCCTGGTCTCTGTGAGCTTGTGAGGATCCACAGAGCTGAGGCTGAAGGACTCCCAAATTAGAAGGTGTCACAGAGGCCCCACCCGGTGGCCTGGGGACCTCTGGGGAAAGGCTGAGGGAATAAACATCAGTGAACTCCTGCTTCCGGGGGCATCTGCAGGAACCCTCGTCATATGCCTGGACTTGGTCTCACACAAGGTCACGTCTTTCCCCTCCTTCCAGAATACGCTCTCCTTGCTTCTCCAGATCTGGGTCATTTCGACTCCAGCCTAGTTCCGGTCTGTATTTATTTAATCTCATCGTTCCCAGCTAAGATTATCAGAAGACAGTTGTGTGTCTCCCAGGAGAGGTTTGGTTTGCTCTGTGGTTGTGGTGGTGCTGGTTCCTACCAGCTTGAGAGACCTGATTTTTAAATTATCAGGAATCTCGAGAGCCATTGAAAAACAAAACAAACAAAAACCACTAGTAGCTTGGTAATAACAGGGATGTTTACACCAAGGAAACATCCGAAGCTCCAACACTGGGGCTCTGGCTCTGAGAGCCTATTGTTTCGTCTCTGCCTGCACACCACCGATTTAGCCTCTTCCTCTGTCAGTGGAGCCACGGTCTGTAATACCCACCCATGTGGGCATATCCTCCTGCAGGGAGACATCGTTTCTATGGGATTCACGTTCCTAGATATGGGGTTAACCTTCCTGTTGTTCGCTGTTAAAGACTCAGGGGCTGTAGACACCTGCTGAGGCTCATTCTCGGTCCCCCTTGAAGAGACAGAAAGGGGGTGGGTAGGGCTAGAGCTTGGTCTGAAGAAAAAAGAAAACAGAAGAGAAATGTTTAAAAAAAAATGTAAACTCGAGGCAGCTGTAGCTATGCCATTCACCACTCTGCAGGCTTCCTCTGACTCCGTCACTCCCTAGAGTCCCAACCTCCTTGATCACTGTTTCAGTTTCTACCTGCTTTCTCCCTTCCTCTACAGGCTTATGGGTAGGCACGTGCAGTGCATATCCACTTACATTGTCCTGCTCACCTGCCCCCCACTAAACCACACGACCATGAGAAGTGCAGCCACAGCCCTGAGTCCAAGTCCCAGCCCCTCAGGCTGACCAGGTCCGCCCATCTTCATCACTGATGAATGACGTGTGTGGTGGGGTCCAATAGGGCCAGGCTGTTACTCTCCAGGCACTGCTGATGACAGGCCACCTTCCCAGCCTCTCTGGAGCTGGCTGTGAACAAAAGGAGTGGTCGATAAGACATAAAAATGAGCCCTGAGAGATGCAGAGGAGTCCAGTCCAGCTGGACACCCTCACACCCTGTAAAAGTATGTGGATTTTGTCTTGAGGGTAAAGAAGTACTAGTTAAGGGTATTCAGCATGAGCTAGATTTGAGTTTTAGGAAGACCATTCAGAGTTTTAAATATGTATAACTACTATATATAGAATGGATAAACAGCAAAGCAAACCTTTTAAAAACTCTGAATGAGCTTTCTAAACATAAGGTCCCACTGCACAGCTCAGGGAACTGTATTCAATATTGTATGGTAAATCACAATGGAAAAGAGTATAAAAAAGAATGAATATGTGTGTACGTGTGTATAAAATTACTTTGCTGTACACCAGAAACTAATATGACATTTTAAATAACTGTATTTCAATGAAATAAATTAAATTTTTTTTTTTTTTTTTAAAAGAAGAAGAGTTCATGCTGTGGCACAGTGGGTTAAGGATCCAGTGTTGCTGCAGCAGTGGTGTAGGTTGCAACAACGGCTCAAATTTAATCCCTAGCTCAGGAGTTTTCATATGCCATGGATGTGGCCATAAAAAAAGAAATAAAAAGCCTTGCTTTGATGAAAGCACAGAAGCCAGGATGCATCCAGGAGAGATGGTAGGTAGGAGCTTAAGTCGGCAGTCAGCCTATGAAACAGAAAATGAGGGCCTGGAATTACAACTTACAGCTTGTTTTAAGAGGTGTTTTAATTTTGTTTTTGTTTTTGGCAGAATACTAAAATCAGTCTTGGGATTTAAGTTGATTTTTCCAAGTCCCAAACACCTTGCTGCAAAAGTGGCTGATTATCCATCTCTAAATAAGCGAATTTACTTTGATTTCTTTTACTTTTCCAGTGTTTCACCTTCTGCTTAATTATAGCAGATCCAAGGCACTATGTTTCCCTCCAAGCAGTTCATACAAAGGTGAGAGTCACATGCAGTAGCAGAGTTGGAAACTTGTGAACAAATAAGAAGCTGCATATTCACAGTATGTCTTTACTAGGAGATGATATGCAGTTAATTATCTTGTTAATTTTCACCACATCCCTTTGAGACAGGAGCAAAGAAGGGATCATTATCCTCATTTCACAGATGAAAAAACTAAGGCCCAGGCAGGCTAAGCGATTTCTGCTTTCTTGCTGTGTTTCTGAAATGGATGAAAATAATTCTAACACCAGGGAAACCCGAGGGAAAGAGAAAAGTAATTGACTAAGCCTCAGAGTAATCACTTAGGAAAACCACAAACCAAAATAAATGATAAAGATAAACAGTGTCATACATCCTAATTAATCCCATAGCTTGTTTAGAAAGAGCCTTATGAACTGCAGAAGTAGGCACTCTGGCTAAACTCTGGCCACACGCTCAGCAAAAAGCTACATTGGCACCAGTCAATGCATAGTCTAAATATAATCAAACTTAAATGTTCTTCTGTGAACTTATATAATTTTTTAGAGTTATATACGTATATATGACTGTTCAGCGCAATCTCATTGTTTCTCAAACAAAATTACATCTTATGCATCCTCTTTCTCTTGTTGAAATTCTTCCAAGTCAACTGGTATGATTCCAATTTATTATTTTTGATGATTCCTCAGTATTCCCTGTTACAGATGTACAGTGTTTTATTCAGCCATGTCCACTGATGGACAGTGCCTTTGTGAACTGTAGTTTTTATTTCCACAGGACAGATTCCCAGAGTTGTATTTTCTGGGTCGAAGGGAGTATGTGTTTTTTAATTTTTACAGTTTTACAGACCATTTCTTTTTTTTTTTGCCTTTTGTCATTTTTAGGGCCGCACCTGCGGCATGTGGAGGTTCCCAGGCTAGGGGTCTAATCGGAGCTGTAGCCGCCGGCCTACGCCACAGCCACAGCAACGCAGGATCCGAGCCGCGTCTGCGACCTACACCACAGCTCACGGCAACGCCGGATCCTTAACCCACTGAGCAAGGGCAGGGATCGAACCCGCAACCTCATGGTTCCTAGTCGGATTCGTTAACCACTGAGCCACCACGGGAACTCCTTACAGACCATTTCTTAAATGCGATAACATTTCTCTATCAATGAGGAGACTCCTCTTCCTCACAGATCTGCCTTCAGAAGTAATAATCACTCCTTTTAAAAAGGAAAAAAATGCTAGATTGATATGCAAAGAAATATTCATTGTTACTGTGATTTGCATTTCACTCACAGTTATTGTGTTTATCTTTTCACATATCTGCTGGCCAATTGGGTTTGCTCCTTGTAAAGGATATCTTTTAATCCTTTGCCTATTTTTTCCACTGACATTATTTGTTCTCTTCTTGTAAACTGGTGAAAGATCTTTGCAGTTTATTGATCATGGGCAGCTATGTGTTTTCTTTATTACAAACACTTTCCCAAATATTTCCTTTTTCTTCTGTGTTTTGAATTGGTTTACATCTTAGCATAGATAATTTTAACCTTTTTATAGATTTAGGAACGTTCACCCACTTTCCCTGAGAGCAATAACAGAGGCTCCTAGATTTTCTTGCCTTTTCCACATTTAAATCTTTAATCCATTTGGAATTTATTTTTAACATGACATAAAGAGTCCGGTTTTATATTCTTCCAGATGGACAGGCAGCTGTGCCTGAAGCATTTACTAAATAATCTACCCTTTTACCACTGAGTTAAAATGGCATAGTTGCCATTTATCACATTCTTACACACCGAGTGGCTGCTACCTTTTCCTCTCTTATATTGCAACAATCTACTTGTGTGTTACTGGGCCAGACCTCAAACACACAATTCTAAGAACTCTGTAGCCCTGATTTGCTGTACCAGAGATACAAAATTAAAAAAAAAAAATTCGATGGCCTCATTTATTCTCATGACTTCACACTTTCATATAATCTTTCCAGTGCTTTTCTTCAATCTCAATCTCCACATATCATTGAAGTTCTAATTGAAATTGCATTGTATTTATTTTAAAGGCATGTTTTGGTCGTATTTTGTAGTTTGCCTTTGGCCATCTCTGTCCTCAGCAGAGGATTGCAGTCAGCAGAGGCGAAGGCAGTGAAGCAAGGTCACAGTCTTCTAAGACTCTCCTCTGGGACTTTTTCTCTTTTCATGACTCTCACTTACCCCTCTGAGACCATCATTTGCCTGTTGGCTCACATATTATTTCCTCATCCTTCTGTTCCTATAAATTTCATTTCATAGAATCTCTTACCCTCTGGCTCCCTGCTCCATTCCTTCAATAGGAGACACCAATAGAAGGTCTGAGGTTAGAGGAGGCAAAAAGAGGAAGTATCTTTGTTATTTTTCTCTGCTTCCACCAGCATCCCTGGAAGTGCATTCGAGGAAGGTTCCAACCTCCACTAATCAACCTCTCCTGTGATTTTAGTTCCTGTGGGAGCCCTGGCTTCTTAACCTGGGAATGCTGCATCTATTCTAAGTCCCTCTAGCTCTAGAACTCTGGGAGGCCCCTCCTATTTCTACATCCAGGGTTCCCTCATTGTTCTCTATTTACATTTCTGATTCCACCACCCCTAAATAACTAATTCCCTGTATTAAATTCTCTCTGTTTGAAATACTTAGAGTCATTTTCATTTTCCTGTCTGAATTGTGGCTAACATACCCTCCAAAACTATTTCTCATCACTCTCTATCTGGCAACTTGCACTTTATTGAAGCACATCAAAAATGGGATTTTCCTATCTTTTTGCAATTTGTCTAGTAAGCACTTTCTGACTAGGTCAGGCAGTTATAAAAACACCTTCCTCTCTTTACTCATGACTTCTCATGCCTGCCTCTGGAAATCATTTCAACAGGGGACTAAATCTGAACTAGCCATTGAGAGCTTGAGGGCAGCTAGCATGCCTTGCATTAATTCCCAGTTCCTGAGTCACTGTGTGGCAACAGCTGGTGCTCCGAACATGAACACATGTCTGAAAGAGAGAGGAAGGTGAGAAGGAAAGAGGTAAGGAAGGAAGAATCCTGGAAGGGAGCAAACAGGAAAGGGGCACTTTTACAGTGGGGGAGGACATCTCATAGGACACCAGAAATAACTGATTTGGGGTGTGGTGGGTCTTTTAGGATAGAGTTTTGTGTAATTTTTAATTAAAAATGTGGATTAATGCTAAGTTAGTAAATGAAAGACTCTGAATCTCAGTTTCTTCATTTTCACAATGGCAACAATAATATCAATTTGTGTAGTGTTATGAATTTCAAACATAATTATCTATTTAAAAATTTAACATTCTATAAATATGTGTTTAAAAGTCACTTCCTTGCAGTCATTAAATGATTGCAATAAAGCTAATAATAATAATGAAAGGTATGTAGTTTAGAAAGCAACAGGCAAAATTGTGTTTGCAGCCTACATGGAAAATCCTGTTATCTACAAAAAGATACTAGAAATAGTAAGTGACCTTAGTAAGATTGCAAGATAAAAGGCAAGAATACAAAATAAATTGAAATTCTACATAGGTGCAATGAACAGCTGGAAATAGAATTTAAAACAGTAATATAATTCATAATAGCAATGAAATGGAGATACAGAAGAATATGATAATGTGCAATAACAAAGTGCTGAAATTTATAAAACATGCCTAAGAAAAAAATCTTAATCTAAACCGATGAAGATATATTCTATGCTCATGAATAGGAAGGCTCAATGTTATTAATAGATAATTGATCTAGAGACTCAACATATCCCAATCAAAATCCCAGGAGGATATTTAGCAAAATTGATAAGTTACTTTAACATTTATACAGAAAAGTAAAAGATTTTTAATAGCAAAACCAAGGAACAGAAGAGTAAATTTGGAGAACAAATACTTGGTTTAAAGACTCACTCTAAAAGTTATAGTAATTGGAGTTCCCATTGTGGCTCAGTGAAAATGAATCTGACTAGCATCAATGAGGATGCAGGTTCAATCCCGGGCTTTGATCAGTGGGTTAAGGATCCGGCATTGCTGTGAGCTCTAGTGTAGGTGGCAGATGAGGCTCGGATTTGGCGTTGCTGTAGCTGTGGTGTAGGCCAGCGGCTAATGCTCTAATTTGACCCCTAGCCTGAGAACCTCCATATGCTGCAGGTGCAGACCTAAAAAGACAAAAATATAAAAAGTAAAATAAAAGTTATAATAATCAGGCTAGTCTGGTTCTGTTTCAGGAGGGACATTTGGAGTAATGGAAAAGAATTCAGAATCCAGAAATAGACCCACATACACATGGTCAGTTGATTTCCAGCATAGGTACCCAGGCACTTTGGTGTGTTAATATCATTGACAGGAATACTTCTAATGAATGATGCAGGGACAATGGAATACCATACTCAAAATACAAAATAAACTTCAACACTTAGCTCCCACTATATGGAGAAACTAACATAAAATGGACTATAGATACAAACGTTAAGCCTATGACCTATAAAATGTTGTAATTTTTAGGTAAAAAAGAAAGAAGAAAATCTTTGTGATCATGGGCTAGGCAGATATTTCCTAAAAAGACATGAAAGTATATATCATAAAAGAAAAATAATGATAAATTTTAGTGTCAAAAGTATGAAAGATTTCTTCTCTTCAAAAGACACTGTTAAGAAAATAGAAATACAAGCTCCACATGAGAGAAGATGTTTACCAAACATGTAGTTTGACAAAGGGCTTGTGGACAGAAATATATAAGGAATTTTTACAAATCAGTAATAAGACAATTTGGAAAAAAAAGAAAAAGGATTTGAGCAGACACTTAATCAAAAATATTACCAGTGTTTTATTGTGTAACATTAGTCTACAGAGGATGCATTGATAGTATAAATATATATATATATACACATACACATATATATATGTATGTATATATGTATACATTATAAATCACTTATACTTTAATAAAAATAATCAGTAAATAAAATAATAAACTGTTCCTCAGAATTATGTTGGTTTACTGGCCTCAGCTGCATCTATGTGGCATCAGTAGAGATTACTTACCTCTCTGTAAAGTTGGTCTGTTCTGGTTCAGAAAGTCAGAGAAGGCTTCCACCTTATGCCGACATCCGGATTTCTGAATTTGGAGATGCATAGCTCACATATTTAAATTTATATAAACTAGAGCCTCTGTAGTACTGACATTATTGGAATTTACTTTCTGCTCAGCCTTTTCTGTTATGTAAACAACTGTACATTTCTTTGCCACTTTAAAACTTCAGGATCAAGTTTACATAATTTTGCTAAAGTCCCATGTTTGCTCAGAAGCAGTTTATATACTAAAACCAACCAGTCAAAGAACAGCTTCTACAGAAAGTTATGTCCAAAGCAGAAGAGGGAAAGAAAAAAAAAAAAGGCAAAATGATAAGAGAAACCCTAAGTAAATTAAAGGGAAGGATAAGAAATGCTTTTCTACACAGCTTCCCCGCAGAGGTATCTTGGGCTTTGTGACAGCACTGATGCTACTGGGTAGCTGGATTCATTAATGTCACTGTATGCAGATGACATGATACTATATATATAGAAAACCCCAAAGACTCAACTCCAAAATTACTTGAACTGATCAACAAATTCAGCAAAGTAGCAGGATATAAGGTTAATCTTCAGAAATCAATCGCATTTCTATATGCTAATGATGAAATATTAGAAAAAGAATACCAAAATAGTTTACCTTTTAAAACAGCACACCAAAAAATCAAATACCTGGGAATAAACCTGACCAAGGAGGTGAAAGGCTTATATGCAGAGAACTACAAAACATTAATCAAGGAGATCAAAGAAGATACAAAGAAATGGAAAGATATTCCATGCTCATGGGCTGGAAAAATTAATATTGTAAAAATGGCGATACTACCCAAAGCAATCTACAGATTCAGTGCAATCCCTATCAAGTTACCCATGACATTCTTCACAGAACTATAACAAACAATCCAAAAATTTATATGGAACTACAAAAGACCCAGAATTGCCAAAGCAATCCTGAGGAACAAAAAACAAGCAGGAGGCATAACTCTCCTAGACTTCAGGCAATATTACAGGGCCACAGTAATCAAGATGGCATGGTGCTGGTACCAAAACAGACATACGGACCAATGGAAGAGAACAGAGACCCCAGAAATAAACCCAGACACCTACGCGCAATTGATCTTTGACAAAGGTGGCAAGAACTTCAAATGGGAAAAAGAAAGTCTTTTCAGTAAGCTTTGCTGGGAAACTTGGACAGCTGCATGTAAATCAATGAAACTAGAGCACACTCTCACACCATGCACAAAAATAAACTCTAAACGGTTTAAAGACTTAAATATAAGACAAGACACTATTAAACTCCTGGAAGAAAACATGGCAAGACACTCTCGGACATCAACCTTATGAATGTTTGTTTTCTCAAGTCAGTCTCCCAAAGCAACAGAAATCTGAGCAAAGATCAACCAATGGGACCTAATCAAGCTGACAAGCTTTTGCACAGCAAGGGAAAACAAAAAGAAAATGAAAAGACAACTTACGGAATGGGAGAAAATTTTTTCAAATGACACAACTGACAAGGGCTTAATCTCTAAAATTTAGAAACAACTGATGAAGCTCAACCGCAAAAAAGCCAACAACCCCATTGAAAAATGGGCAATGGACCTGAATAGACATTTCTCCAAAGAAGATATACAGATGGCCAACAAGCACATGAAAAAATGCTCAACATCTTTGATAATTAGAGAAATGCAAATCAGAACTACCATGAGATACCACCTCACACCAGTCAGAATGGCCATCATTAACAAGTCCACAAACAACAAATGCTGGAGGGGGTGTGGAGAAAAGGGAACCCTCCTGCACTGTTGGTGGGAATGTAAGCTGGTGCAACCACTATGGAAGACAGTGTGGAGGTACCTTAGAAAACTCTACATAGAATTACCATATGACCCAGCA
>PVHT020000521.1:30609737-30620633 GCA_004024745.2 Catagonus wagneri | reverse complement strand
AAAAAAAAAAAAAAACAAAAGGAAGCCGATATAATGAAAAGTAGCCAGGAAAAAATGAGCAAATATTGGGAGTGGTTTACTTTTATTTCATAAAACAAAACACAGCTCAACAATAACAACTCTGCATTTTGCACCAAGGATAGAAGAAGGTCCCACAGAGTTCTCTGAAACTTATTCTTCATGAAAACTTCAAGATGTTCTTTCCTCAAGAGAAAAAAAAATGAAGCTTTTCTGAAACAAAATGTCAGCAAACTACCAGAATAAAGGCAAGCAGCAATTTTGAAGGAACTACCTTAAGGTAATTTGTGAATGTGAAGCAAGTAATTATTTTTTCCCCTCTGGGCAAACACTTTCTGATAGGACTGAAAAAAAAAATAATGGCCAAATACTGTGTGCAAATACCTATGAGTAACCTGAGACGTCACAAATGCCATGACCCTAGAAGTTCACTGCCACATACGATGATGACTTTCCATCTACAAATGCCATGTTGGCCGGTGTGGGGAGGTAAGGGTTGAGAGGCCGTCCATATGGGCAACCCAAGGCTGGTCACAAGTTTTCTGGCCTAAAATCTCGCTATTACATGTACATTTGTGAAAGTTTGTTAAGGACTTTTCTTTTCCCTTTAATTACCCCTAGAAGGTGTCTTCTTCAGTACCACTATTATTAGCAAATACCTTCCCACGCTGGTTTTCCACTTTGCATTTTTTAATAATTCATAAGTTCATTTATTTGTATATATCTAAAATATGACCACGTCAACAATGTAATAAATATGTAAAATTATTACTGAGCCCATTTACATTTCGTTTTGTATGAAATCTTTGAGATGGGTGTGTATTACACTTGTAGTACATAAGTGGTTATCTATTTCAAATGCTCTACGTGTGACTAGAAATTACCATATTGGGTGGAGCAGGGCAATTCAGCCAATTTACACATTTTCTTGTCCCTTTAATTGAATTATTGCCCTTAGAGAGAGCTGTAAGGACTAGTGATTTTTATAAGTTTATTAAACTTTTTATTTTGGCTGCACCTGTGGTGTGTGGAAGTTCCCGGGCAGGGATCAAACCTGTGCTGCAGTTGCCAACTGCACCACATCTGTAGCAATTCTGGATCCTTAGCCCACTGTGCCACAAAAGAACTTCCTAATTTATAAATAGCAGATGTCACTTTTTTGGCATAGAGCTCTATGAGATTTTCTTCTAATTTATAACTTTTCGAAGTTTTTTGTTTTTATTGAAGTATAGTTGATGTACAACATTATATACAAAATAATGTATATTTACAATACATACGATATTGTGATTCTCAATTTTTAAAGGTTATGGTTATTATAAAATATATACTATTTTGACTTTGCACATTTTACATCACCTGGGGAGTTTTTTTTTTTTCTTTTTCTTTTTAAGGCACCACCCATGGTATATGGAAGTTCCCAAGCTAGGGATCAAATTGGAGCTGCTAGACTATACCACAGCCACAACAACACCGTATCCAAGCTGCATCTGGGAGCTACACCACAGCTCACGGCAATGCTGGCTCCTTAACCCAATGAGTGAGACCAGGGACCGAACCCACATCCTCATGGATACTAGTCAGATACTAGTCAAGTTCATTATCACTAGCCACAATGGGAACTCCCTGTGGAGCTATTTTAAAAAGACCAATATCCAGACTCCTTCCTTGGGATTTATGCTTAAACTGATCAGAATTAGGAGCTTTAGGGCAGAGGCTGAGCATGGACAGTTTGCAAAAGCCTGAATGATAGAACTCCTGAAGAGGAGAGTGTCGTGGAATAAGTTCTGTTGAGTAATGACTGAACAAATTCTGCCTCCTCCAGCCCTTCTGTAATTTTTATTCTTAAATTTATGTTTAATGTAGATTGTCGGTATTATTTTATTTTACTTAATACCAATGTGGGAAGCACAAGTAGAAATGATCATGCATCATTAATAGGTATGTAGAACTTTAGAATTTTTGTAGTAAATATTTGCTCATTGGGCCAGCTCAAACTGTACGTATGGCACATACAAGGTTTATTCCCCCCCCGCCTTTTCTTTTTTTTTTTCTTAGGGGAGCACTGGCTGCATATGGAAGTTCCTAGGCTAGGGGTCAAATCGGAGTGATAGCTGCTGGCCTGTACCACAGCCACAACAACACAGGATCAGAGCCTTGTCTGTGACCTACGCCACAGCTCACAGCAAAGCCGGATCCTTAACCCACTGAACGAGACCAGGGATCGATCGTGCATCTTCATGGATACTAGTCAGATTCATTACCACTGAGCCACGAAGGGAACTCCCAAGGTTTCCTTTTTTTTTATTGAGGTAACATTCATTTATAACATTATATACAGCATTAAAATTGACTCTGTACACATCACAACAGCTAACATTCGTTTGTAACATTGCATATCTGTACAACATTGCACTTGACCTCTGCACACAGCATAGCAGGCTCTCCATCAAAAGTCTAGTTTCCACCCATCACCACACAGTTGGCTCCCGTTACGCATTTCACATTACCCTCCTTCGCTTCCTTTCTGGCAACCATCAATCTGCTCTCTGTATCTATTTTTATTTTGTTTTGTTTGTTTACTCATTTATTTATTTTTAAAAGCATTTCCCACATGAGTGAAACCTTACGGTGTTTTTCTTTCTCTTGTCTGACTTTTTGCCCTCAAGGTCCATCCATGTTGTCACACTGATGTCATCTTTATTTTTTTAAATTTATTTTTTATCTTATTTTTTTTTTCTCTTTTTAGGGCTGCACCCACGGCATGTGGAGGTTCCCAGGCTAGGGGTCCAATCAGAGCTACAGCTGCCGACCTACGCCACATCCACAGCAATGCCAGATCTGAGCCACACCATCCGACTTGGCAATGCCGGATCATTAACCCACAAGGCCAGGGATCGAACCTACAACCTCATGGTTCCTAGTCGGATTTGTTAACTGCTGCACCACGTCGGGAACTTCTGATGTCATTTTTAAATCAGGGTTAATCTTCCTGGAGCTGAACCAAGAGACTGTTTATATTGTGGCCACTTGGGGGAACCCCAGGTCACAAATCTATGTCAACCACTTTCTAGTTCAATAATTCCACTTCCTAAATGTTCTGTGTTTTCCATTTTCAAAACCACAGGTTAGTGAGACAGGAGAGGTCAAATTGGCTTCATTTGATGTCACCTGAAATAGATTGGTAATGACTGGCTACAGTGCTGTTTTGTGAAAGATTCAGAACCTGTACCCCAGCAGCAAAAATTCCACGGTCAACTAGTGATGTCTGCCACCAGTGCTAGGGGTGAGGAGTGGCAGTACATGGACAGTTTTGCCATCTCTAGTAACCCCATCAAAGCAGGGAGCAGTTTTCAGATGACCTTTATTCATCTGTATACATATACCATATATTAGAGTACCATGTTCTGTTAGTATGTTAGGAATTTACCAGGCTTAGCTATGTAATAACCATGATCTCAGAAAGCCCTTTAAACCTAATCGGAAAATAAGCATTTATTATGTGCCTGTAGTTGTTTTTTGTTTTTGTTTTAACTTATTTCTCTGCCTTTCATAAAACATCATGTTTATAGAAAAAAGCAGGACATAATTCCTGATTGCAAGAGGCTTATCATTTCACTAGGGAGAGAAAGGATATATGTAAGCAGTAATTAATGAGCACAGCATTACTCATGGTGACAGAATTATGTACTGGCGTAATAAAAACGATGAAGAGAGTAAATTGTTAATGATGCGGTCTGGGGAACAAATGTTAGTTCTACACTACACCAGATGCTGCTCTGACCAAAAGGGCGTTGGAGGCAAACAGGTTAGTCCACACTGAATGGAGCTGGGATTCCTCACAAGCCATCACAGAACAATACAACCAACACAACAAATGAAAAACAAGCAAACACATAAACATCTACCTTCTCAGCACAGATGAAGAGTTCAGACACTCCACAGACATGCTTGTGGACTGCAGCTTTGTCATCTGTCTGACTGTGTGGATTTCAGAGTTTATAATGTCTGCAATCCCTGCTCCCACCTACAAGGTGGAGACACTAAGGCCTGACTTGCAGAACTGATTTAAGATTGATAAAAATGTGTCTGCAATCTATTGCTTAGTAGACTCTCATTAAATGACAAGACTTACGACATTATTCAGTTCTAAAATGACATTGAAGATGCACCCTTGAAATAGTAGAACGTTTTCTGAAGGAAAAAAAAAAAACTTCATCCTAATGCACATTTCATTGTAATGTGAGATGCATTTTATTTTATTTTTTCCTATTTTAAAAAGTTTTATTGAGGTATAGTTGATTTACAAGGTGGTGATATTTTCTACTATACAACAAAAGGATTTAGTTATACATGTACACATATTCATTCTCTTCAGATTCTTTTCCCACATAGATGATCACAGAATATTGGGTAGAGTTCTCTGTGCTGTACAGCACCTCCTTGTTGGCCAGTCAATCCATAGACCTCAGTGTGCATATGCTAATCTCAAACCCTTAGTCCATTCCTCTCCCCACCACTTGTCCCCTTTGGTAATCATAAATTTTTCAAAATTTGTGAGTCTGGGATGCCTTTAGAAATTGTAAAATGTGAACAAGAAGTGCATTTTGGATTGAGTGAAGTGGCAAGTCATCAGGTCTAATAGGGACAGTCAGATCAAGAAAAGTAAGAGTAGCCAGTGCTTCTCTGGAGCTTACCACATGCCAGGCTCTGTCATTAAACATTTAGTCCTCATGGCAATCCCACCAGACACTGAGTCTGTCTACTTGATTTTCTTTCGGTAGGACAGTTGGAAAATGATACTGGCTGAACTCTGTCCCCCTAAAACCCACATGTTGAGCTGCCCACACTCAGTACCTCAGAATGTGACCTTATTTGGAGATAAGGTCTTTGCAGAGATTAATGAAGTTGAAATAAAGCCAAGAGGGGATTCCCTCACCTGAGAAAGCTAGAGCCATTATAAAAAGGGAGATTTGAACACAGATAGGCATTCAGGCAGAATGCCATGTGAACATGAAGATGGCCATTTGCACATGAGGAGAGAGACCAGAAGAGGCTCCTCCCTCTCAGCTCAGCAGGAGCTAAGCCTCCAAAACTCTGAACCAGTGCAAGTGGGCTATTTAACTCTCCCTGTTTGGGGCATTTTGTTACAGTAGCCCCAGAAAACTTCTTCCATTCCAAGAATGTGAAGGAGCAATATGTCTCCATGCTTTTATATATTTCATACATGGCCATTTGAAAAGAAAAACACATTTCAAAAACTTGTGTTGGGATGTTCTTGTATTTTATGTACAATAATTCTAAAAGGACATACCTCCTTTTGCCTTTTCTCATTCATAGACCTACTCCTCCACCAAAAACTAGGGATGTGACTGTGGACATTCACTTTGGCAAAAGACCATTGTGCAGACTCATTTGTTCAACAAACACTGGTACCCACTGTGCTCTGTGAACTGTACTAGCCTTGAGCCTGCAAAAACGATCAGAGTTGTCAGGAGGGCCAGTTATGGGAGTCAGAGCACATATGTAAAGGGCCAACGATGCCTTGGTTAAGACAATGCTGAGTTAGCTAATGGAGACTATGGAAGCACCAGGAAAAAACAGTTCCCCTAGCGGGTAGCAGGCAGGGGATCCAGTAGAGTTTCCTGGAAGAGCTGGTACCTGAGAGGAGTATTAAGGTGTGTACTTCAGCTCTAATTTGACCAGTATTCAATGATTACTTAGATATGCACGTGCCACTCCGTCTCCTCCCTACTTTTTTTCTTTTAGCAAGCCAGTGTTCTCACACCCAGACATGCATCAGCATCTCTTGGAGGACTGGTTATAACTCAGACCTCCGGGCTTCACTTGGCATTTCTGATTCAGCATGTCTAGAGGGGGCCCAGGAATATGCATTTCTGCTGGTGCTGATGCTTAAGATCTAGGACTCACAGTCTGAGAGATACTTAGTAAGCATTTATGAACATCAGCCTGTAGCAGGTGTTTATCTTTACTGGATCTCAGGGCTAACGCACTGAATAAAAGAGTCCGACATTCATGAAAGTAACAGATACGAAATCAATCAACTCCTCTATAGTCCAACTGCACTTTCAAATCTCTACTTCTTCGTGGAAAAAGTAAAACCTAGTGAGAGCTGTTTCTCTAAAACATAGTCCATGCTAATATGGGGAGGGTGTTTCCAACAAGAGGAATGTCCGGTGTCTATTCTTGTTCCCTCTCTGTTAACCCCTGAATGGTGGGGTCTGGTGAAATGGAATCTAGTCTGCAAAAGCAAGGATTTATAACTGTGGACATTTGTATTGAGAGGCTGGTTAACATAAACAGGCTGGAACTTTCTTTTCTTTTTTCCTTTCTTCCCTTTTCTTGGAAGGTGATATTTTGAGGCAGCAGCATGGGGCTGCCTCTTTAATACCCACAAAGGAACACGGGATGATCTGATGCGCTTTGTTGAAGGCTGTCAGGACTGGTTAATAATATGTTTATTCTCTGTGATGCATGTTGAAAGGACAGAGGAAGCAGCTGGGCCCAGCAGTGAACTTTATTAGGAAGAAACCACACCAAGGAAGGAACAAAAGCAGTGATGGGACAGAGAGATGTTCCTGGTCTTCCTCTAGCTTATGGGCGGGGCTGACAGGTATTTGTGTTTGTGCTGTTTGTACCTTGAAGTGGCTTTGGAGCCAACTGGGCAAAAATGAATATGCTTGACCAGTGAAAACTCAACAATGATGAAACAAAAGTTCATCTTTTCCTATTTTAAGAGCCAGACATTAGGCTTTAAAGGGAACAAAAATTTCTGTGAAATGTCCCCCGTTGTGAGCACTGCTCAACAGTTCCCCATAAGACATAAGATGCCATGTCCCCAGAGTGGGCCTGTCTATTGTCTGTTTTCTGGAAATCAGTCTGACTTTTAAGAGAATGACAAGTAGGGTGTAAATGAGATCTCAAAATCTAGGTGACTAGTCACTTCTCCAGTGATCAGACGATATGTTCAGTAATCCATAAGTATGCGCTGACAGTCTCTTGTAGGTATTTAAAATGTTCAATGCTGTGGACATAAACCAACAAACAAATAAAACAGTAGTGTGCTCTAACTCCCATGCTGATACATTTAAATGATATTTTATTGTTAGCAGAATAAAGTCCTGTTGCGTGCATGGCCAGTTTGAATTAACATGGTGACGGATTTTTTTTCAATGAAATTTGCATTGAGCATTCAAAAAACAGATTTACTTAAAAGTACATGCACAAGGAGGTATCTAAGTTAATAGTGTTGATATTTTCACAGTGATGGTTTCTTTTTGTTCCATTTTAGATCCAATTCATTGTCTTCTGAAAATATTTATGGAGCATTTTCCAGGTGCTAGGCTTGTAGGCACTACAAAGATGAATGCCTGAGTCCTTGATTTTAAGATGTGCACAAGGTCTGTTTTCCATCTTAATGATCTAATTTCCAATACTATCATTCACAAACTGTTTTCATGCACAGACTACTGCCTTTCATTAGTGCTGCTCTAACATACTAAAGATCTCATTTGCACAGCCTGTTCATGATTCTCATACTTAAGCATAGGAGGGACACTCGCTCTGAGCCCCTGTTGACTTATCTGAATGGTCTGTGGTCTGTTTCCACTATCTCCAGGGCTCTCTGGTGCAATGCTTAGATCCATTTAGATTACTTGCATGCTATCAAAACGGTCTGGAATTCCTGTGAAATAGTTCTTAAAAGTTTGATACATTTGGCTATGCAGAAAATTTGTGTGTGTGTATGTAAACATAAGTAAAGTCAAAAAGATTAACGGCATTCTGGGGGGAAATATTTTCAACTTACCAACTATAAAAAGCTAGCTCCCATATATATACAAAGAACTGTTAAAATAACAAAAGAGATCAATAACCCTGTAGAAAAAGTGTGGGGAAAACATGAGTAGACAATTTACAAGAAAAGATATACAAATGCTTTAAATATGAAAAAGTATTCAATGATTACTTAGATATGCACGTGCCAATTGTGGCTACACTGAGATATCATCTCATCTATCAGATGGCAAATGTCCGAAGGTTTGACATGCTCTGTTGGGGATTTGGTGTAGAAATCATTCTCCTTCGCTGCCAATGCAGGTGCAAGGTAAAACCAGATTAAGGAGGCATTTGGCAGTGTTTTCAAGCACCATGAATTCATTGATCCTTTGACCAAGAACTGCCAATTTCAGAATTTGCCTCGAAAATACACCATCAGATATACAATATTATTCATTGTGGCAAATGTCAATTAGCAAAATATAACAAAACCCTCAAACTCCCATCAGTAGGAAATTGGATAAATAAACTACAATAATTTCAACTGCTATAAGAAAAGGAATGTTCTGTTGACTGATGAGTAGTGACAGGGATGAGCTAGTAAATCGAAAAGCAAGATACACACATATACACACATGCATAAATGTGCACATGCAGATTCTGTGTGAGAAAAAGGGAGACTGTTTTTAAAAAATAAACACATGCAGTTCCTGCTGTGGTGCAGCAAAAATGAATCTAACTAGTATTCATGAGTATGTATGTTCGATACCTGGCCTCGCTCAGTGGGTTAAGGATCTGGCGTTGCTGTGAACTGTACTTGCTGTGGCTGTGATGTAGGCTGGCAGCTGTAGCTCTGATTCAAACCCTAGCCTGGGAACATCCATATGCTGTGGGTGCAGGCTTAAAAAGACAAAAAAAGAAAAAAAACCCACAAAAGAATGACAGAAAATGTCAAAACGTTTCCCTGAGCTAGGTTGGGGGGTGGTGGAGCAGAGGTAATGGGGAAAACTTCCACTGTGCACTTTGACAGTTGGGACTTTTGAACCATATTAATGTTAAGTACTTCTGTTAAAAAGTTGAATAAAAACAATCAATAAGGGCATTTTTAATACTGAAAACAAATTTTTAAGTGTGCACCAAAGTGATAGCATTAGTACAAATAAAAAGAATTTATTTGTGCTAATTTTTGAGCAGAGTCTCTTTATTGCTCACCATTAGTGGGATAGTGTCAAAGGACCAAGAATAATTTCTGAATCATAGAATTTTATTTTAGCAGTTTTGAGGTTGGTAGAGGTCATGATATAGTGATTCTCCAACTATTCATTTTATGTGTACTGTAGGAGATAGATGATAGATGGATGGAAGAAAGATAGGTAGATAGATTAGATAGATAAATAGATAAAAACAGATGATAGATAGATGACAGATAGAAAATAATAGGGAGTTCCCATCATGGTTCATCAGAAATTAATCTGATTAGTATCCATGGCCTCACTTAGTGGGTCGGGGATCCAGTGTTCCTGTGGCTGTGGTGTAGGACAGCAGCTGTGGCTCCAATTGGACCCCTAGCCTGGGAACTTCCATATGCTATGGGTGCAGATCTAAAAGCAAAAAGAAAAAAAGAGAAGATAATATTTAAACGGTAGGTAGATGGATAGATAGACAGATAGATAGGTAAGAGATAGAGTGAGAGAGACCAATAGACAGACTGATGTAGCTGTCCACCCATGTCCTCTTAGTGGAAAGAAGGAGATTAAAATACAGAGCAAGGTTGGAATTGGAAAGATCAGTAGGAAGCCTTGAAGAAACTCCATGTCAGTGAGCACATTTAGTGCTCAGATCTTGGTTTAAATAACACACAGAGTAAGGGCTCTCTGGAGAAAATGCTGATTCCAGGTGTGAGTCAGGGAACATACAGGGACTTTGGAACATATTGTTATGCCTAACAGTAGGAGAATGCTCAGAGTATGATGGGTGCATGAAAGAAAATCATGAGATTCAGCAGAAGGGGCTCCAAGTCATCAAAAATTCAGACAACAAAAGAATTTAAAACCATAAAGACTTTAACAAATTAAAAAAATATTAAATGAAAATACAAGCACATAGAGACAGTAAAGAAAAAGGATGGAGCATTACTCCTTACAGAAGAATGTAGCTACTTAATAGAAAAGGAATGATAGAATTACATAATCACGATTTTAAACCCCTGCTACGATCATTCTTTTAAGCAAGGATTACAAATGATACTCAATGATTGGGTAAGATTTGGGGACCAAATAATTTTCCTAGTGGCTTAAGGTATTACCTCAAATTTAGTTTGTTGATTAGAAAGGAAAGAGCTATGTCTTCACTGGAGATATCTGATGGATACTGCTTTATTCAAGGGGACAAAGTCACCATCACCAATAATGGGTCAAAGGGAAGTTTTGTGCCTTCTGATGTGCTCTGTATGCAAAGCACACAGCATGGCAACAAATAAGTATAAGTAGCATCTAATCATGAGGTAAATCCAGAATTTGAAACACTCCACAAGAAAATCAGACCACTCACAAAAGCCATCGTTACAACAGTCACACATCAAATGGAGACTACAGGAAAGAGGTGAGGAAATGAAAGTAAGATTCTCCAGTGGAGTTTGAACCCTACCTCCCCAGTAAAGATGGTTGTGAGCAAGTCACTGAGACAGCTGGCGAAACTGAGACAGAGATCGCCTACTGGTAATATTTACCAAAGCCTGTCTCCTTTGATACTGGCACTGTAGTGATGCAGGAGAATGTCCACAGCAGTTACAAGAGGTGTGAAGATCTCCACAATTTAATTTTGAAAGGTGCACGGATAATTAAATGAGAAGAAAAGAGCAAGAGAGCAAGAGAGAGGAAATGGTGAGTGAATTAAAAAGCAGCAAAAGTGACAAGAGTTTTGGGGTGTGGTATTTTCCATTCACCTTTCCTGTAGATTTGAGATTAAAAAACAGGCTGGGGGAAAAACAGAGGACGAAATGTAAAACAGAGCATATTACCTTTATAAAGAAAAAATGGAGGAGGAGGAGTAGAAACAGAAACCAGGGAAGAAAAAGGGAGG
>PVHT020000521.1:30564835-30608737 GCA_004024745.2 Catagonus wagneri | reverse complement strand
GGGGAGGGGAGGAGGAGGGAAAGGGAGAGGATGAAGGAGAGGGGAGGAAAGAGAAAGGACAATGAAAAATCTCAACAAGACCCAGCCCCATAGGACACTGCTCAGAATCTTTCTCCATATATTTTTCCATGGCCACCTGTATGGACGGGGACTATTTTCCACCAAAATAGTCTCTGTATCACATATGGCAGCATATGTAGGGCAAGAGTAGAACAGATCATCACCAAGTTGCTGCGAAGAGTTACAAGTTGGCTTTGGTTCTTGATGCCTTCCTTAACACAGATTTCCCGAGGTGGGCACAGTGTTAGAGAGGCTCACCATGCGGGTGGCATTTCCTCAGCTGGTCTGGCCTCCCACCTAGAGTAAATGATCCTGCGAGCAGTGCTGCTTTGACTTTAAGCAGTGAGGATCAGCAAGAGCACGTGGATCTAATGTATCTTTCTTCTTATCTATATGCCCGTATCTCCTTCTTACAGAATTCCTACAAGACCACGAAACCCTTGAGACCGGGAGGACATTCTTACCTCTGTCATCCGCAGCACCCATCACAGTGCTGGTACATAGTAGGTGCCTAACAACTGTTAACTGAATCACTGGATGAAGGAATGCCACATATATCTAGAGCAATTTTGTAAATATTTTAAATCGCTCTCCTCTTCAACATTTGGGCAAAAATATATTCTGGGAATGCAAATGTATATTGGAAGTGTGAATGACCAAGATAAAACCAGGTGCATATACCGGTTATCTAGATTAATACTTATTAACCATTGATTTATAAACCACATTCTTATATTGAATAATGACTTTTTTAATATAGAAAAAATTTATGAAATATTTTGACTTCGGTGTTTTCCTATCTTCTCTTAAACTCCTGATATCTATCTGTAAATATAGGATAAGATATCATCTCATTTAGTCAATATTTTTTGCTCTCCTATAAAATGCTACACATTCCACATACACATTTTTCCCCAAGCTAGAAACATTAAAGCACCACTGCTCTTGGTGACTGCAACAGAAAACAGTAAAAAAGGGCTAAGTGCTTTGATGTTAGGAGGCAGACATGAATTGCATGACTAGCTGGGTCACAATTATGCATTTTTGAAGGTCAGTTAACACTTCAGAATTTCAGTTTTCTCCAGTTATAGTGAAGATACAAATAATGCAATAGCTGAAGAAGAAAGTAGAAGTATATGAGGAAAAGAGACAGTTACCATGCCCTTTATGTGGTTTATGGATGGTTTTAGGGCATGTAAGGACCTCCAAAACTCTATGTGATGTATCTGTGTGTATGTGTGCCTGTGTGCACATACAGTGCATTGCTTCGGAGACTAATTCATTTATGGCTGTAGAAGATTAAAACCCATCGTAACAGGGGAAATTGTTATTCAGACATGACGAAATGGACACATTCACTCCACTGTCTGTCCACACACCTCTTCTACTTGCTGTAGTTCCAACAGTGGGATATTTCCAGTAGTGGAGAGTGGACTGCTCGTTGTAGCCTCAGTGCTCAGTGGCTGCAGAGTCTTGGGCAATTTATTTGGTCTTCATGAACCTCAGTTTCTTTTTTACAAAATGAGAAGAGGAACTACATATTCCAAGGATGGTTTTGCTGTGAGAATGACAGGCAAGGAAAAGAAAATACCACTAAAGTGGGTGACACAAGGAACTCCCACACCTAAGGATTATCTCCTGAATTGCTCCTTGGTCTTTTCCCCTTCATGCTAAGTCATCCCATTGTCTCTTTTATCACTGTTAATACTTCTGCAAACTGCATCTGCTAGTCTTCATTATGAGAAATATTTTTCCCACCCACACCCCCATCTGCCCCAGTTACTTGCTGTCTAATATCTATTAGAATACTGGCCTCTTTTAACGAGTCCTGTGGTATCAGTCAACCCTTGTCTCAGCTTCGGGCCGCACAAGAAGCGGCATCGTCTGCCCATCAGGTCTGCCCACCCAAAGCATATTCTTTTACCAGTTGTTGGGTTTCCATGGAATCTGTCACATCCGTCCAGGGCACACAGTTACACATATGGAGAACAGCAATATCTCATCTTGTGTTTACTTCCTGGGTGCTTGTTCTGCTCTAGCACTTTCTTTGAGGAAGTATCATTGACAACAGAATGGGATGCTCTCCACCTCAGTTGAATGGACCAGGGGTGCTGCAGGGAGTACCATTCAACAGTGGGAGACTGGGTACTGAATTGTGGGAACAAAAGTTACTACAGGGACCTAAATAGAAACATTATAAGCTGTATTGTAATGGAATAGAACCCTATGGGACTTTCCCGGGACAAAACCTCCCCCACCTCCCATGTCCCCTGCCTGCCTCTTGTATGTAGAAAAACAGCCAAAGAAGAAATGTAATCAGAGAACTGAGAAAATACAGAAGCAAAGGAAAACAGTCAAGATAAAATAATAGCTTTGCCATTAAACAGAGTCAAAGGACTTACAGTTCCTCCTGGAGGGCTGCAGATCATATTCAGAGCTACATCCTGTGAGCTGTCTTGTAGAGACTGAAGCCCCCACCAGGTGGAAGAAATTAACGATGTGATGATCAGACTCTAGCGGGGACATGAGCTGGCATAGTTCTGAGAACTGGCCTCAAAGAAATGGAGACAAACTAACACTGGAACTGAAGACTGTGCTTAAAACGATAAGAATGATGCTGGTTGGACCACCACATGGCCAGTTCCAAGATGACTGTCAGAGGAGTTCCCTTGTGGTACAGTGGGGTAAGGATCCAGTGTTGTCCCTGCCTTGGCCCAGGTCACTGCTGTGGTGCAGATTCAATCTCTGGCCAGGGCTCAGCCAAAAAAAAAAAAAAAAAAAAAAAAAAAGAAGGAATAGAAGAAAATGACGATCAGTACTGACTGTGCTGCTTTGCATGTAGCCCCTCACTCTTCCTCCTACACACCCCGAAACTCCTCTTTAAATTATCTTGCCCACTGTTCGTCAGTGGAGGAGATGGCCTTTGGACGTGAGTCTGCCTTCTCAGGTTACTGGTCTCCTGAGTAAAGCAAATTTTACTTTCCTGCTGACACTTGTTCTGGCTTTTGAGTGGTGAGCAGCCATACCTCGGTCACAATATGTGTACCTTTAGGAGGACTGAGAAACAAATTAGATGCTGAGCTCTTTCCCAAACTGATAGTAGAGAAATCTCTAGGAAGAGGAGATTGACGATAAGGGGGATTGATAAGACGACCCAAGATAATTTGGATGGCACTGAAATATAAGTGATCATTTTTATTGACTCTCGGACCTGTAGGACATGTGTGGAGCAGTCTCATTTAAAGACTATCAGCACAGCTGAGAAGGAGGCATACTAAGTCCTTTTTATATGGGTTGGCATGGAATGAGATCATTATAAACCAACAGGCCTAATTCTAAGAGGACATCTCATCTTGTGCCAGTGCTGTGTCAGTGCATATCTGGAAGGTCAGGGAGAAAGACCCAGTAGAAGTCTTGGTCCTTGGGAGCCAAGGGTCCTCCACAGAGGGAATTCACGTAAGGGATGTTGGAGCAGCTTGTGCCTGTGACCCAGGGACTCCAGCTTAGTGGTCAGAGAGAGGGATTCTGAGAACAACATGTTCGTTTTCTCTCAGATTACTCCAGATTTAAACACCTTGTGCGGGGGCGGTGGGGGGGGGGAGAGAAAGAGAGAGAGGGGGGTAAAAGGAAAAAACCAGAGAGAGGGAGAGAAATACAAAATCAAAGGGAGAAAGATTTGAGAAAGCAAAAGGGATATTAACTCAATATTGTTTTAGGACGGCTTACACAGACTATGATACAAAAATGAGCAATCCATAGACTTCCTATGGATTTCTCACTTCCCAGCCCCCTACACTGCATTTACCATGGCTGCTCTCAAGCTTTAGCCCCTGATATAATGGTGCCCCACAAGGTCAGTTGCAGTTTTAGGTTTGCATTCATTAGCAGCACATGGGAGGTTCCTTCAAGAAGCATGACGTGCAGGAACACTTCAGAGAGGAGGTGAAGTCCTGCATGAACAGGGAAGAACAGCAACCAGTCAACTTTGAATTATTCCATTTATGTGATCTTCTTTTCACCCCGAAACTAGACAGACTCAATGCAAATAATAGGCTCTGGTTTGGGAGGGGGCTTACCTTATATTTTTGGTGATGCTATAGATCTGTGTTGTTCACTGGTCACACAGGGAGCACTTGCAATGTGGCCACTGTAACTAAAATGTGATCTTACTTAACTTTAAGTAACGAAAGTCAGATTAAAATAGTCGCTTCTGACCAGTGCCTGTAATAGTGGATTTCCATTTTAGAGTATAATGGGTTAAGAACATTGGCTTTGGAGCTCGATGCCAAGTCATAAATTGGAGCTCTACCATTTACTAGCTGTGTATCGTTGGGCAATTTATTCTTTTTATAACTAAATTTTATCATTTGTAATATGGGTAAGTGTTCATAACTACTTTATAGGACTGTTGTGAGCATTAAGTAATGGTATTTATGCAAAGTGCTTAGAAAATACTTTGCATATATGAAGTACTCAATAAAACTTAGATATCATTAGTGTTATTACCTTTACCATTCTTTTTCCTTCTGTCTATGGGCTGCTGTAGGATTCTACAGACTAATGGTCAATAAATACCCATAGACAGTGTGTGATATTCTTTCTAGCATTTTCTCTCACTTCACTGTTAAACAAAAATAAATTACTGAAGGAGTGATGGAGCTGAATCTAGAAGACTTTTTTGGCTGTGATGCTGGGACAGGGGTGGGAAACGAAACACAGAATAGATGGAAAAGACAGACTAGATCCCTAAATAAATGGACCACCAGAAAAGGATGTGTAAGCTCTGAATTATGGAAATTCCAAAAGACTGTTTGCAGTCAGTAAATCTGTATCAGCTAGGATTTTGTTTTCTTGGAACTGGTAGAGCACTCTGATCCAGCGTTTCCATCAACAAAAAAAGTTACCTTATGCCCAGTTTTGGAAAATCCCAGGTGTGGTCAGCCATTGTTTTGATTTTGACTGTCATAGTCTTTTAAATCTCAATTATTTTTTTTATTGACATTGAAATGCCATGTTTCTAAGATTCATCCGTGGAGCTGTAGCTTATGTTTTTAGTAGCTTATTTTTTTTTTCAAGTGTTGGGTGATATTTCATTGTAGAGTGCAATTTGTTTATTCATTATCCTATATTAATAAATAATTAGTTTGTTTCCACTTTGAATATTGTAAGTAGAATTGCTATTAACATTCTTCTGCATATCTTTTTGTAGACATGTATTGTTATTTTTCTTAGGTAAATAACTGTAGAATTGCAAAGTCATAGTGTAGGTGGGTGTTTATCATTATAAAAATCTGTCAAATAGATTTCAAAAGTGGTTGCACTATTATACGTTCTCACTAGCAATGTTATTAGAGTTCTGATTGCTTCCTATTCTCACTCACATTTGATAATTCCAGTTATTTTAATTGTAATCATACTAGTGGCTTTAAATAGTATCTGATTGCATTTAATATGGCGTTTCCCTGTATAGTATTGATGTTGACATATAAACTTAATTGACTGGTTTCAATTTTTTTTCTACTGTAAACATTTCAAGGTATAATTTTTTACTCAGCTATGCTTTGACTGTATCTCACCAATTTTGATATATTGTGCTTTCATTAGTATTTAGTTGAGTATTTTCTAACTTCTCTTGTGATTTCTTATTTAAATCAGGGCCGCTTAGTGATGTATCATCTAATTTCCAATATTGCTGGATATCTTATAATGCTATGTTTAATTTAATTTAATTGTGCTCAAATAACATGCGCTGGAAGATTTCTATTTTTTTTTTTTAGCTTATTGAGACTTGTTTTATGGCTCAGCATATGGTCTATCTTGGTGAACACTTCATGTGCACTTGAAAAAAAAGTGAATTCTGAAGCCACTGAATGTAGTACTCTGTAACTGTCAGTTAGGTTTAATTGAGTTGTCATGTTTAAGTCTCTTATGCATTTACTGATTTGGGGACAAATGCCATATCAGTTGCTGAGACAGGGTTGTTAACATCTCCAGCTAAGATAAAGAATTTGTCTCAGAGTTCCCACTGTGGCACAACAGAAAGAAATCCGACTAGTATCCACGAGGATGCAAGTTCAATCCCTGGCCTCACTCAGTGTGTCAGGGATCCCGCGTTGTTGTGAGCTGTGGTGTAGGTCACAGACTTTGCTCAGATCCTGAGATGCTGTGGCTGTGGTGTAGGCTGGCAGCTGCAGCTCCGATTTGACTGCCAGCCTGGGAACTTCCATATGCCCTGGGTGTGGCCCTAAAAAAAAAGGGGGGGGAATTTGTCCCTTCCTCTCTTGGGCAGGTTTTTACTTAGTGTATTCTGAAGCTCTGCAATTTGGTGCATATGTAGTCATGAGTATAACACCTTCCTGAAGATCTGAAGGCTGGTCTGCTGGTGATAGAGAGTCTCTTGGTTTTTGATTCTAAGAAAATGTTTAATTTTGCCCTCACCTTTGGATAATTTCACTGGACACAGACTTCTATGATTTTTTTTTTCTCTTTCAGAACCTTAAAGATGCCATTTTTTTACTGGTCAAACATTTTGAATTTGCAGAGGATTGATTTTATACTCCAATGGGGCCGGTCAGTGGAATGCTCAAAGTGTTGGTCAAGACCCTCTAACTTGGCAGAGTTTAGACTCAAATCCTGCTTCTTTGTGTGGAAACTCTTGCTATCTTCTGGGTTCCTTGAAGGTTTACCTGCATGTTTCCCCCTCTTGTGGTTCCCTCATTTCCAGGAACCCCTCCTCAATTTCCAACTGCTCCTTGAACTGTGGTCTCTGACACTACAGGACATCCAAGATGAGTTTACTTTATAGAGATGCTTAATCTGAAAGAACATCGAAGGGTCATTATTGTTCTATTAATAATAGTCATATAGACTTCTTGTAGAAGCAGACACTTGGACATTAAACACTACAGCTTTAAATAACTCTTGGTGATTTAAATGTAAGAATCGCATAGGAGGAAAAACAAGACATCAGAGATATCCTCTCCCCTAGGGTTGTCAGATTTAACAAATAAAAGCAGAATACCTAATAAGATTTGAATTTCAGTATAGTTATCAGTGTAAGCATGTCCATGGCAATACTGAGGATATATTTATCCTAAAAAGTATTTGTTGTTACCTGAAATTCAAATTTAACTGTGGTACATCTGCCAATGCTCCCTCTTTTCTGTGCTCACTGCTTCTCTGAATGTAAAAATACTAAGCCAGGGGCTCTGTGGGAGATCTGGCCAAGGAATGGAATAAACACTTTTGCACACTTCCTGCTAGCTTGCTCCTTTCCTTGCACTAATGTGGGGTGAGAGGTAGGGGCAGAGTGCAGAGCCCACGCTGAGGTTAGAATCCCCCTGTGGAAACTCAGCTGCCTATTTGCAAGCCCACAGTAGCCCTGATTGGAATGGGACCATGAAGTATCTTGCAAATAGCAGCTCCTTCTCTTTTCAAAGAGATAAGTTACAACATCTAAGGCAAATTTGTAAAACAAACAAACAAACAAAACCACTTTATAGGTGTCCTGTTGGGCTGCAGCTGCCATAGAACTTCTTCGCCTAGCTGATTTTCATTGTATAGATTTAGCACAATTTATTTAGAAATTACTCTATCAACTAAGGCATTTCCAAATTTTGCTTATACGGAAATAAACAAAGATCAACCAAAGGAGAAGAGGCAAATATAATTGATTAAGAGTTTTCTATAAGAAGTCACTCAGCCACCATCACTTGTATTTAGGCAGAGACTTGAGGACAAGTAGAGGAGTGGGAAAGCTTTGAGCTGGAAAAAGGGAAGGTGGCCCTGGCGGGAGGCTGTTGCTGAGCTAACTGGAAGCAGGACATCCTGTGTGTTTGGGTACAGGGGGTGCATTTGGCTTTCTCTGCTAGGGCCCACGTTGGAAGAAGGAACAAAAATTAGAAAGGCTGTCAGTTCTCAGTCAAGTCCTGGCTAATCCAGGCTGATTGTTAGTGCGTTGTTACTAGGCTGGTTGCTAGAAGTAATGATTTGATTTCCTACAACTCTAGCTTGTAGATAGCAGTTTGCGGTTCTGGGCTGGCGGCTGTAGACTGTGTACATGACCTGGCCATTACCCGTTTGTATATTGTCTCAATTTGTAGAAAGCATGCTTGTTTAATATCATTGTGCATGTTTCCTTACTCTCCTCACTCATAATTGGGTTGCTTATTCTTGGCCCTGTGCCTTCATATGAATTTTAGACTAAGTTCATCATGCATGAGAGACAGAGAGAGAGATA
This sequence comes from Catagonus wagneri, assembly GCA_004024745.2. NCBI lineage: Eukaryota > Metazoa > Chordata > Mammalia > Artiodactyla > Tayassuidae > Catagonus > Catagonus wagneri. Next base: position 30,600,438 of record PVHT020000521.1, on the reverse strand, counting down.
GATAGAGACAGACAGAGGTCCAGTGAGAGACAGAGAGAGCTAGAGAGAGGGGGAGAGAAAGAGAAAGACAGTTGGGGTGGGGAGAGGGACAGACAGGGTGAGGAGGGAGAGGGAGGGAGAGAGAGAGAGAGAGGAAGAGAGTTGTTTTGAATTTCTTGTTTTTTTTTTTTTTTTCTTTTTATAGCCATACTCATGGCACATGGAAGTTCTTGGGTCAGGAGTCGAATCTGAGCTGCAGCAGCTGGTCTGCGCCACAGCCACAGCAATGACAGATTTGAGCCACATTTGTGAACTATGCCACACCTTGTGACAACCCACTGAGCAATGAGGATGGGGATTGAACACGCATCTTCACAGAGACTATGTCAGGTCCTTAATTGCTGAGCCACAATGGGAATTCATGCTTAAGGTTCTAAAAACAAAACAAAACAAAACAAAACAAAACAAAACAAAACAAAAGATTTGTAACAAATATAATTAGGAAACTCAATAAGAATTTTCACCCAGCTTGTGGGATTCGTAGCAATTTTCACTAAACTCTCATTTCTGCATGTTTATCTTTAGATGCTCTATTCTGATCCTGTAGAAATACAGCCAGTAGCCCTCCCCTTGTCCTGAGTATCTGACATGTCCCTGAGGGGGTGTGAGGGTCCCTGAGCTTCTGCATACAGTGCTGGGCCGTCAGTGGCCCTTAGAGATAGACCAGGAATTGGGAAACTACATGTCATGGGTCAAATCTCTCCTGCCCTTTGACTTTCTAGGACCACAATGGGATCACATTTTAAATTGAAGAAAAAGGAAAATTTCGTTAAGTGAGAAAATTGTGTGAAATTCAAATGGTTACGTCCCTAAATAAAACCTTTCTGGAATCGAGCCAATCTCACTTGTCTATGGATTGTCTATGGTTGATAATACACAGTGAAGTAGTTGTAAGAAAGGCTGAAAGTGGTCCATAAAACCTGCAATATTTGCTGCCTTGTCCTTTACAGAAAGTTTATTGATCCTTGGGCCAGATTTTCGTATTCTCTCTGACTGCATCATATCCTTGAATTGTTTTTCTTGGATAAATTTCTCCCTTTCATATTTTATTTTCATTTCCTAAAATTCATATATGTAAACAGGATGTCTTCCAGGCCGCTTGTTTTAATTCTCAAATTTTTCTCACCATTTTTCCTTCTCCCCTTTTCAGCAGTTTAAATAGTTCTGTAAACTCTGTGACAAGTTTCCTCATGAATTACAATTTTAAAAAGTTGAGCAAACATTTGAGGCCACATTTGTATATGTAATTATGGAAAAGGACACATATCACCTATATTTGTAAAATTCAACAAAATCCTTGATATCATCTTTAAACCAGATGCTGCTTGATCATAAGGATTGAAACACTGACCTTAGGAGGACATGGTAAAAAAAAATACACTTTCTAAGAGTATCTTACTTGGCTAATAATTATAAGTATACTATAGCAAAATGAAATACTTAAAACTATTGAAAGACTATTTTTATCTCATATTTTTCCCTGTGTATTTTTCTCAATTAATACTCAGAAACTAAGAAGATATAGTTAATTGTATGCTTGTATTTAGGTTCAAATTTTGTTGCTCACAAAATTGCAAAACTCCATCAAAATAATATTACATCATTTTGATATCCCTGTACTCTTTAATTAAGGAAACAATAGGTTTTAAAAATGCAGTATTGGAGTTCCCAACAGTGGCTCAGTGGTAAAGAACCCAACACTATCCATGAAAACAAGAGTTTGATCCCTGGCCTCGCTCAGTGGGTTAAGGATCTGGTGTTGCCATGAGGTGTGAGGTAGGTTGCAGGCACAGCTAGGATCTGGCATTGCCATGGCTGTGGTGTTGGCCTGCAGCCGCAATTCCGATTTGACCCCTAGCCTGGGAACTTTCATATGTCACAAATGCAGCCCTAAAAAGATTTAAAAAAAGCAAAAAAAAAAAAAAAAGCCAAAGTGCTATTGCAGAAGGTAAAAATGAAACCTGTATGTTATCACAGCTAAAGAGCGACTTGCTATAAAAGTTGATATAAAAATTCAAATGTTGCTTCCTTCTAACAGCCCACTAGGGTTAAGTCATCCATGTATGATGCCGGCATATATGAGTCAAATGCCACAAATTTAATGGTGTCCATAGTAAACACTCCTGACTGAAGATTTTCCAGCTCCAAGAATAGTATAACTTTGCATCTATGTACTCTTTCCACTCACCCCAAGTGTTGTCAGAGTGTGGACTTGGACTATCTAAGCTTTACAGGCTTTTTCATGATAGCATGTGGAACACAGGACCCTTCCAGCACTGATGTGCATGTGACCCATCACTTAAAACCCTGGAGGCCCTCACTCACTGAGGTCTTATGATCCTCCAGTGCTGAGTCTTCCAGACCTGGCATCAGGATTTTCACACACACACACACACACACACACACACGCACACACAGACACACCCTCCCCTGGGGGAACACTCATATACACATCCACTCACACTCACACACCCTCAAACACACCCACTCTCCTGTGGGACACATACGCATACCCTCCTCTGCGACACACACACACACACACACACACACCCTGGGGGACATCCCATAGGGCTCCAGCTCTGGGCTCAGGGAAGTGGCCTACTTGCCCATGGTCCTGTTCTGTGTGCCTCAGGCTGCAAGAGACCGGGAGAGAGAAAAGGAAGTTCAGAGACGATGACAAACAAACTCATTTTCCCTTAAGTTCCATTTCACTTGCTTTTCTTTTTTCAAATTTATTTATTTATTTATTTATTTACTATTGTTGATTTACAACGTTCTCTTAATTTCTGCTGTACAGCAAAGTTTCCCAGTCATGTGTATATATGTGACTTTTCACATATATTCTTTTCTCACATTATCCTCCAGCATGTGCCATCACAAGTGACTAGATAGAGTTCCCTGTGCCTTACAGCAGGATCTCATTGCTTATCCACTCCAGATGCAGTAGTTTACATCTGTTTACCCCAAACACCCAGTCCATCCCACTCCCTCCCCCTCCTTCTTGGCAACCACAAGGATTTTCTCTATGTCCATAAGTTTGCTTCTTTTCCATAGATAGGTTCATTTGTGCCATAGGTTCATATTGTGCTTTTCAAGTAACTCCATGATCAGTAACTCAGTGATCGAGAATCTTACTAGTCAGTTCCTTACCCTTTCTTTTATTTGTTCAAATTATTCATTTGTAATGTAGATTCTTCCATTTATTCAACAATTACTGGAGTTCCCACTGTGGCCCAATGGGATTGTTGGTGTCTCTGCAGTGCTGGCATGCAGGTTCCATCCCTAGCTGTGCTGGGTGGGTAAAGGATCCTGTATTGCCCCAGCTGTGGGGTAGTTCGCAACTGTGGCTCAGAACTGATCCCTGGCCAGGAAACTCCATATGCCATGGGGTGGCCAAAAAACAAAAAAACAAAACAAAACAAAACAAAAACATTTACTGACCCCTGGTCTACTACTTACCAGGAACTTGGCTAGATTCTGGGCATACTGTCAAGAACAAGACAGAAACATCCTTGTCATTGTAGAGTATGTTGTTGATAACACTGGAACCAACAAATACATAAGACAGAAACTGATGGATACTAATAAGTTCATTAAAGGAAATAGAACAGGGTGTGATGGAAAGGCAGGATTTGGGATACACACTACTTCTAACTATGATGATCAGGTTGACCTGTGACCTGAGTGCTGAGGAACCAAATTTGAGTTCTTTGGGAAGAAGATTTCAGAGTGAAAGGGGGTTGCATGAGGCTTTGAACTGGTCAGAGCAAGGAAGGAGGGACAGCGGGCATGAGGCCAGAGGAAAAGAGAAGAGCCAGGTCACACTGGGCCTTGCAGGAGAAATCAACATGGTCTCTCGCCCTTTAATATTTATTTATTTAGGGCTGCAGGTGCAGCATATGGAAGTCCCCAGGCTAGGGGTTGAATGGGATCTACAGCCGCCAGCCTGCACCGCACCCACAGCGATGTAGGATCTGAGTTGCATCTGCAACCTCCACCACAGCTCACAGCAATGCCAGATCCTTTAACCCAATGAGCGAGGCCAGGGATTGAACCATACTAGTCAGATTCAGTTCTGCTGAGCCATGACTGGAACTCCAGCACTTTAATGGTTAGATGCAGTTGGTTCCTGCTTCCCTTTCACAGTCTCTGGATATCAGCACCCTCTGCCCTACAAGACATCCATGAATCCTCAGGGCTGTTCCATCACCTCATATGCCAAGTCCTTGATTTCACCAATGAGGAAGTGGGTCAGGCCGGGCCATCTGTGTGTCTCAGCATCCTTCTCTGCTCTGCGTTGACCTGGCGGGCATGGTGGGGTATGTCTGCAGCCCAGCCACACCGCAGCTCCATGACACAAGCTGGAGGCTGGTGTGAGCCTCAGTTTGAAGAGATGGAGGGTCTCACAAAGGAAGAATGAGGAGGACAAGGGTGGGGGGAGGAGGGGGAGAAAGGAAAGAAGACATTTATCAGACAGTCATTCTTTTTTTGGCCCCAGCTTTTGGAGGTTCCAGGGCCAGGGATCGGACCCTCTAGACAGCAGGGATGACCTTGGATCCTTAACATGCTGTACCACCGCAGAACTACCAGACAGCATTTTTCTTTAAAAAAATCTGCCATCTCTGTTTTGCATGCCCTCACCTCTCCTGTTCTATCTCCACCCCCATCTCTGCCGTCATAATTCAGAACAGTTTATTCATCTCAACCGCTTCTTAGTTTTAAGGTACCTATGCCTTCAGAGATTCACGTTCTATTTCAGGCAGTTTTCCTAAAGAGTTTTCTGAAAGATATTTTCCTAAAGAGTTAATTACTTCTGTTAAAAAATGATGCGAAAGAGCTTATTTATAACACAGAAACAAACTTACAGATTTTTGAAATCAAATTTATGGTTACCAAAGGGGAAGGGCAGAGAGGGATAAATTAGGAGTGTGGGAATAACATATACACACTGTTATACATTAAATAGTTAACTAACAAGGACCTGCTGTATAGCACATGGAAACCTACTCAATACTCTGTAATAACATATATGGAAAAATCTGAAAAAGAATGGATATATGTATAACTGATTCACTTTGCTGTACATCTGAAACTAATGATTTTTTTTGTTGTTTTTTGCTTTTTAGCGCCAAACTTGTGCCATTTGGAAGTTCCCAGGCTAGGGGTTGAATCAGAGCTTTAGCTGCATGGCTACACCACAGCATAGCAACTCAGAATCCAAGCTTCGCCTGCAACCACAGCTCACTGCAATGTTGGATCCCTGACCCACTGAGGGAGACCAGGGATCAAACTTGCATCCTCATGGATACTAGTCAGATTTGTTTCTGCTGTGCCATAATGGGAACTCCTAAAACTAACAACTTTCTAAGTCAACTATACTCCAATACAATTTTTTTTAAAAAGAGTTAATTTCTTCAAATGAATTCCAATAATAGATGTTTAACTCAGTCCTCTTGCCCATTTATTCAATAAGTGTTCTTAAGGAATCCACCATGCACTCATTTCTGTGGTAGATTCTGAAGCAGGTATTTCCTTGAGACTCTCAATTTACTGAAAAAAGGAGGCAATGATAAATATGCAAATAACTAACCAGTATGATTGTTACGGATTCTACAAAGAAGAGTGAGATGTTGCCATGAGACTTATACTAGGAGAAGATGGTTATTCCTATGGGTTTGGGAGGCTTTTCTGAAGAAGTATTATTTATTCTAAATTTTAAAGGGAAAATATGGAAGGGACAGCATCCATATCAGGGACAGCATGTAGGACAAACTGTCAGGTGGGGAAGTGATAAATCACTGAGGTGAAGACTTGGAGGGTGGTGGAAAGGCAGGATCATGACATGTGAAGCTAGGGAGATGGGTTGGGGGCATGCGATGAAAAACCTTCGAGATTTATGAAGGTGATTTTTTTCCTAAGGGAAAAAAGAGCTATTAAACCAGCGCCTGAGCAGTTGCATTGGTCTATGTCTCAATGGCAACTGCCTGAGTCCAGCCAAGAACTGACTTTCCTACATGTTCAGTTGCTCACAGCAGATGCATGGCCTTTTCAGATGCATGGCTCTGGAGATGAGGGGCCATGTGAGAGTTAACCCCCTCTTTCTTCAGAAAGGGGAGACCATGCCACATGAAGGGACTTTAAAACTGGCATTGCATTGAGTGGGGAAAAGATAAAAATCCCAATAAGCATTGAAAACAGAAAACAATGAGATCATTCATCACGTCATATCACTCACAAAACTTAATTCCAGGCATATAATCCATCTCAGTATGAAAGTTAAAAAATCCTTCTAGGAGACAAAGGAGAATATCTTCATGACATCAAGAAATGAGAAGGAAAATTATTAACAATAGAGGAAAAGATCAATAAATTTTATTGTGTTAAAATTAAGAATTGCTGTTCAAAAAGAGAATTTCAGGGATATAGCTAGAAACACTTGGCACTACTTAAAAAATTTTATGGAGTTCCCATTGTGGCTCAGTGCTAATGGACTTGACTAGTATACCTGAAGACACAGGTTTGATGCCTGGGCCCACTCAGTGGGTTAAGGATCTGTGAGCTGTGGTATCGGTCAAAGACGTGGCTTGGATCCAGCGTTGCTATGGCTGTGGTGTAGGCTGCCAGGTGCAGCTCCAGCTGGACCCCTAGCCTGGGAACTTCCATATGCTGCAGGCACGGCCCTAAAAAACAACCAAGTGAACAAAAAAAGTTTTAAAATGGTTCTAGATTCACAGAAAAGTTGTAAAGATAGTACAGTGTGTTCATGCACCACACAGTTTTCCCACTGCTGATGTGATACATTTATCCTTATTAATGAAGCAATATTGGCACACAATTAACTAAAATTAATACTCTGCTCAGATTCAAGTTCTTTTCCAGGACCCCTGCAGGATGATACCACATGACATTGTCATCATGTCTCCTTAACCTTCTTTAGATTGGGAGAGTTTCTTCAACTTAACTTTTTATTGTTGTGGTTTGTTTGTTTGCTTTTAATTTTATGGCTGCATGTGGAAGTTCCCAGGCCAGGAACTGAATATGAACCGCAGCTGTAACCAACACGGTAGCTGTGGCAATGCAGGATCCTTAACCCACTGTCCTGGGCTGGGGACCTGACCCACACTCCCACTCTGCATTGACCTGAGCAGCTGCAGTGGGCTTATTAACCCACTGCATCATGGTAGAGTTCCTACCTTACCTTGTATTTGATAACCCTGACAGTGTGGAGTAGTACTAATCGTGAAGTTTGTGGAATGTTCTGCATTTGGGTTTGCTTAATGTTTATTCTTGGGTTAGACTAGGGTGATGGTTTGGGAAGGGGAGGCCACAGAGATCCAGTTCCATCTGCATCACATTAAGGGTACATACTATCAACATGACTTATCACAGCTGATCAGCTTGGTCACATGGCTGAGGTGGCATTGGTTGTTTCTCTGCAGTAGAATTATTCCCCTTCCAGGCCACCCTCTGGAGGATGCGTGCAGCTCATCTGCGTGCAGCCGCACGTAAGGGTGTGGAGATATGCTTCACTGCCTTGCGGGGGGCGGTAGCTGCATAAATTATTTGTAATTCTACGGTCTGTTATTTTTAGACAACTGTCTCTCCTCCCCCACTTACTTATTTATGGAGTCATTTATGTATTTATATCAATATGGACTCACGAATATTTATTCTATTCCTTGGGTTATGATCCAAAACTACATTATCTATTTTGTTCCTCAAATAGTGTCAGTACTGGCCATTTGGAGCACTTTCATCTGGGAACCTATGACCCTTTGACATAGCCTCCTTGGTTTGATTTTTGAGCCCTTCCTTACTTTCTGGTTTAAATAAAAAGGGTTTCCGAGAGCTGGGGTGGGGGAAGGGATTGGGATGGACTGGGAGTCTGGGGTTAGTAGAAGCAAACTATTCCATTTAGAATAGATAAGCAAAGAGGTCCTGCTGTACCGTACAGGGAACTGGGTGCTGGATTGGGGAGAAAATAGAATGTGTTCCAGTTCATGTTTGCACTAATTCAATAGTTAATTTTCATGTTTGTGAGCATCTAATCCGAGCCAAAATATACTGACAAGAAGACCAAGTAATAGGATTATATGGAATCCCACACTTATAAATCCAGAGATTCTAAGCTTTAAAGAAGTAAAAATAATCAGGAATCTTAAAAAAAGAAGTGGTAGGTGTTCCTTTGTGGTGCAGTGGGTTAAGGATCTGGTGTTGTCACTGCAGCAGCTGGGGTTGCTGCTGGTGCGTGGGTTCGATCCCCAGCTTGGGAAATTTTACAGACCATGGGGGCTGCCCAAAAAAAGAAAGGAAGACAGGAAGAAAGAAGAAAGAAAGAAAGAAAGAAGTAACAGCTAAATTCAACACTAGTTTGCATGATGTCTATAATCAAAGATACAAGTCTTAAAGGAAGACATGGTGAAACGTGTAAGTACTTGAAGGAAATGAGGGAAAATCAGGACACCAATGAACAATCTCAGAGGGGGTGTTAAGAAAATAAAGAAAACTATAACTATTATAAAAATAACTACAGTGGAATGGGATTCTACAAAATAAAATGCAACACCCAATAGTGTTCCAAGTTTTACGGTGAAAGGAAGTAGAGGGCAGTTCCTATCCAGCTACAATTTGATTGCATCTTGAAAACACTCATAAGCATACACTGAAGTGCGAGTCCCTGGGTAAAGTTATGTGAATTATTTATTCATTCACTCAACACATATTTAATGACCTCCCAGTGATATACCAGACATCATATTTGTCTCAAAGAGAACATGAAAATTGACAAGAATTTAAAATTGGTAATAAGTCATTTGCAGCAACATGGATGGAACTAGAGACTTTCATACTAAGAGAGGTAAGTCAGAAAGAGAAAGACAAACACCATATGATATTACTTATATCTGGACTCTAATATATGGCACAAATGAAACTTTACACAGAAAGGAAATTCATGGAGAACAGACTTGTGGTTGCTAAGAGGGAGGGGAAGGGGAAGGGGAAGGGAGTGGGATGGACTGGGAATCTGGGGTTAATAGATGCAAACTATTGCATTTGTAATGGATAAACAATGAGATCCTGCTATATATCACTGGGAACTCTATCTAGTCACTTGTGATGGAGCATAATGGAGGATAATGTGAGAAAAAGAATGTATATATGTGTGTGTGTGTGTGTGTGTGACTGGCTCACTTTGCTGTACAGTAGAAAATTGACAGACCACTCTACATCAACTATAACAGAAAAAATAAAAATCATTATATAAAAAAATAAAATTGGCATGAAGAAAGGAGCATTTTCCTCCTTGACTCTAACCTTGCCTGTATTATCATAGGTCATGGAGAAATTCCTCAAAGATATACTACACATTTTTCATCTTTTCTTGAACTTTTGTCAGATCTTCCAAGATTTTTCTAAATCCTTGACCCGACAGCAGTTCAAATGTCATGAATAGTGGTGCTGGTTACACAGCTATGACTATCCTGAAAACTACCCAACTGGACATTTTTATTTCTTCTTCCAGTTTTATTGAGACACTGTTGAATACAGCATCGTACAGGTTTATATTGTGCAGTATCATGATGTGGTTTACACACAACATGAAGTGATTATCATGGTAAATTTAGTGAACATCCTTCATCTCATAGAGACACAATTAAAGAAATACTAAACAAATTCTTCTTGTGATGAGAAGTCTTAGGAATTACTCTCTTAACCGCTTTCCTATATAGCACACAGCAGTGTTGATTGTATTTATCACATTGTACATGACATCCCAGTACTTATTCATCCTATGGCTGGAAGCTTGTCCCTTTTGACCACTTTTATCCAATTGCCCCTCCTTCCCAACCCCACCCTCTCCTCCGGTAACCACAAATCTACTTCCTTTTCTGTATGATCCTGGTAGTTTTTTAACTCACGACATTGTGTTAGTATCTGTTACACAAGGCAGTGACAGAGTATTCCCATCATTTCAAATTGACCACCATGATATGTCTGGTTATGATATGTCACCAAAGTTACCACATGGTTACTTACTATATCTCTGTACTGTACTTCTTATATCCATAACTCATTTATTTTACAAATGGGAATTTATACCTCTTAATATTCCTCACTTTTTTTCTCTTCTACACACTTCCCTTTGGCAAACACCTGTTTGTCTTCTCTATTTATAATACTGTGTATGTTTTGTTATGTTTGGTCAATTGTCTTATTTTTTTAATTACTTAATGAATTTTATTACAATTATAAGTGTACAAAAATCATCACAACCAAATTTTATAGCATTTCCATCCCAAACAGATCCCACATGTAAGTAAAATCATACAATATTTGTCTTTCTCTGTCTGACTTGTTTCACTTAGCATAATACCCTTTAGGTCCATCCACAGTTGTCACAAATATCAAGATTTCATTTTTTTCTTTATGGTGAGTAATATTCTGTTGTATATTTATACCACATCTTCTTTATCCATTCAGCTGTCCTAAGGGGCACAGGTTGCTTCCATGTCTTGGCCAGAAATAATAAATAATGAAATAATAAATAATGCTACAGTGAACGTGGGGCACATGTATCTTTTCTCATTAGTGTTTTGTTTTCTTTGGGTAAGCACCCAGGAGTCGGATTGCTCTGTCATATGGTAGTTTTATTTTTAATTTTTTGAGGAATCTCCATGCTGTTTTCCATTGTGGCTGCAATAACTCACATTCCCACCAACAGTGTACAAAGTTTCTTTCTCCACCGCCCCTCCCCCCCACTGACACTTGTTATCTGAATTGTACATCTTTAGAGGGTGGATTTTAGGAAGGCTGAAATTTATGATATGCAAATTATATCTCAATAAAACTGTTAAAAATTCACAATGATAGAAAACTCCACCTAGCAACTCACTCTCGGTAAGTCTGTGTGCAGCGGAGCCTCAGCCTACTTGTCAGTACCATCTACTGACATTGAATTTCCTGGAGAGGCTTAGGCTTCTGGATGTGTTGTTGCATTCGGGTACTTTGTATGCATCCTCTGCTTTGTTCACACTGTTCTCTGCATACATTATTACCTTTGCTTCGGTATATCTGGAGCCTGCCTAGTAAATTAATGAGTTCTGTCTCCCAGGAAGGCATGGAGAGAATGTTTCTTTGTTGCAAAGGCCGCTGGAACTTGTAGTCACCTCCCCATCATGATTTCATGTTTCAGCCCCTACAGAGTTGAACCAACAACAGCCAAGATTGATCAGTGGTGAATGCAGTGTTGCAATTTTCACACATGAGATTGGACTGTAGGAGGATGTGGGGAGGGCTATTGTTCTTTTCTAATGTGTCTCATAAGAGATGGTATGGAAAAGTAGAAGGGTCATGGTTTCAGAACCAGTGGATTTGCATTCCAAATGTACTGCTTTATGATTTCATGTAAATCATTGAACTTCAGAGTCTTAGCTAACCTTATTTGTTTCTAAGGAAGATTAGTAAATATGATTTTAGATGAGGAATAAATACATGTAAACAACCTGGCAAAAAGCAGGAGCTCAGTGGAGGAAGCAAATTCAGATCATCAAAAGTTACTGTACATTTTCCAACTCATAGTTTCCTATGTGTATTATCTACCTGAAAGTATTGTTGATCAATTGATCCTTTAACTCTTTTAGAAAATCATCCCATAGCACTCTGTTCTGACGTTTTTAAATGACACTTTGCAGATTTACTCAGCCAAAGATGTTCTCCTTCTGCTGTCCTCCAGATTCCTTCATCCCACTCCTTTGTAGCTATTTTAACACATTCTGTCCCTGATGAGACAAAAACTTCCTTCTGAGCAGGACTCTTTGCTTTATTTATCTTGATGTCAAGTACATAGTTTACAAGGCTCTGTTTGATGAATGAATGAAGCAATAAATAAATCATTCAATCAATCAAAAGTGATTGCAAAATTGTTGAAGCAAAGGCTATTTCAACTTTATTAGGCTTGCCAGAAGAATGGATGTTAATTATTTCAGCCTGAAATAAGGGAAGAGCTTGAATTTTTGATGGATGAGAGTTGCTGAAATAGTGTGAGGATGGTTCTGGGTGGAAAAACTGACCGGCTCATGCACCTTTTCTAATGTTTCCATTTGGCAGAAGAAATACCTCAAGCCAAATCCAGGTTCTTTCCCTTGATATATCAATCGTTAAATAAAACTGGACAAGTCGACTATGCTCTAAGGCTCAGTTCCCACATTTTCATAAATGAATATGACTGTGCCTCCTTCCAAGGGCTCCGTCTCTTTGATACAGCGCATTCGTAACGGGCTGGCCAGCATGCAGGAGGGCTTGCACTCCTTCTCACCCTTCCCTGCCTTGCACTGCATTCTACACACGTATTCCAAGGCTACCTGCCAGTCTCTCAGACAGATCTGATCCTGACCGTCAACGAAGCACGAAGTCATCACCTTCTAATGCCGAATCCCAGTTTTGAACTACTCCAAAGCTGTTTTTCATGTTTCCTGGCTCTATGTTACTTTAGGCAATCACCGGTCTCTGTAAGCCTGATTTTCTGATCTATGAAATGATGATGATTATACCTGCATGGGTTTTTTCTGTGAGGTTCAGTGTGGTCATGTGTAAAAGGAGTTAATATTTTGATATAAGACACTTGAGTAAGACATGCGAGTTCCTCCAGAATCCTCAGCAATTACCACTGGCCCACAGCAGCCATTGTATACAAGGTGGGGGTAGGGAGAAGGGTTCCTTCACTGTCATGATATATTTGCTGGGCCCAAAAGATCTGCAAGACGAATGCTGATGAACTGGGGTCCAATCTTGGACTCAGAATACATACGGAGCTGCCTGCTCTCATTTCTAGTATGAAAATGACAAGTATTGCCTGTCACTTAAAAACTCTCTGTATCTTATAAGTATATACAGATTACCTAAAAATGAAAGAGTAGACTTTCAGCATTATGGAAAGAATAAATGCATCCCATTTAGATAGGATAAAAATAGAATTTTGGCTATTTTCTCTCTGGTTGAAATAGCAGGGGAAAAAGACCTGAAGCGTTTGGATTTTAACAAAGCATCTCTAGTAAAATCTAACTGGGGCCAAAAAAGAAAGAAGGAAAGGAAAGAAAGAGAAAGAAAAAGAAAGAGAAAGAAAGACAGACAGACCAAGGCTGATTAAACAAAAAAGTTCTGAGAAGAGTACATTCCTTGCATATTTTCTGGGTTTAGTCACCATTCTTTCTCTCCCTCAGAAGGAAGCCGATTTCTACATTTCTCCCATAGCAATCTTTGCTTACTTTCTCCAACTCTGCTGCTGAGTGGGACACTGAGAATGATTTCAATCAAACCTTTGATTGTAAAAGTAACCTTTCGATTCCTGACTTCTCACTGTGATTATTTATTCCCGTTCCAGGCTTAATCCTGGGAGCAAAGACACTGAAAAGATCTGGACAGAGTAATAGTAAAGTCAGTTTTCCAAACTGCCCAGTGGGTACTGTTTCCAGGTATCTGTAAATTCATCATGCGGGAGAAGGCCAAAGCTTGGTACACAGCTTTTACAGCATTGTGTCATATAACTTCTAATAGCCTGAGTTGCCTAGAAAGGAAATATGGAGTTTTGCAGAAGGGTAATCTCCTGTCATGAAATGTGCCCAGCAGAACCTAAATGATGCGGTGTTGTACAGTAGTTGAGATTAGATTAGATTTGTCCAACATAAATGGTCCTATGAACTGAATATACACACATGTAAACATATATATTTTAAAATGCTTTTTTACAAACATTTTTTATAAAAATTTATATTTAATATTTTTACTATACCCTCTTTTTTTTTTTTTTCAACTAAACCTTCTAAGATTGAAGAAAAAGGAAATACATAGGGGACATAGCAAAGTTGTCACCAGGGAGGCAGTTTTGGAGGAGGAAACAGATAACAATTAAAATTGGCCTCTTTTTTTCTCAGAAGCCTTTCCTGCTAGGGGAGATTCTCTTTCCATGCTATGTGCACACTGATTTTTTTTTTTTTTAATGTGAGTTTAGTGGTTTCTGTTCCTACAAATGCAATGATCTGCCATCCCTTTTAAGTGTTCCCAGCATAGACCTGTGTTCTTTGAAATGCAGTTCTGCAACGGCTTTATAGTGACACATCTATTTGGGGCTCTCCAGCACTTAGTCCTCATTTCTGCTGTCAATAGCCGTTCAAATTTATTTGGTGGGAAGACATTAGTAGTAATGACTGGCTCAGGGGTGGGCATGTACCTCAAGTTGGTCCCAAGAAGAGTAAGTCCCAGGATGTGCTAAGAAGAGGTGCCCTGTCTTTCTTTTCATGTGCCTTCCTGCAGGACAGAAAGTGGAAGGAAGGAAGGAAGGAAGGAACGAAGGAAGGAAGGAAGGAAGGAAGGAAGGGGTGAACCTGAGGCTGCTGAAAGCCAAGACATGGATCCAAAAGGTGAAGGCAACACAGTGAAGACAGAGTCAAAGAAGGTAGAAACTTACACAGTGTTATTTGTCAATTATATCTAGAAAGGGCTGGAAACAATTTTTTAAATATAAAAATAAACAAAAGTTGCAGAGAAATGATACCCTGCATGCATTAGTTAGCTCTTAGATCAAATTCAACTGAAGGTCACACCTAAAAACTAGACTCTCAACTATATGAGTCTAGTATGCTTCGATTTCTTAAGTTAAATTAAGTTTCCTACTTTGATTATCTAAAATAGCTAATCAATATAGAACCAAAGTAGCTATTCTGGAACTGACTTTCTTCCTTCTTTAAGGCTCCTGAATTTGAAGAGATATTTATAAAAAATTCAAAGGAAAAAGAAGTAGAAGAAGCCAAAGCATTTTAGAAAGTCCATACTCTGACTCTAAACTCTACCTGCTCTGGAAAAATCATGCACACAACCTGGACTTGGTGGGCTGGGGGAAGAGCCATGTACACTTCTGCTTCTTTATCCATTTCTCTACCACTGTCACAGGAATGGGGGTTTTACCTCTCTCTCTATGTCAAGAATTATTGGGAGGCTGCTTTCTTCTTCCTATCCCTTTCCTCCCTCTGCCTCAGTCCATAAGAAGAGGACTGTCTAGCTGACCTAAGCCCCCATCTGCCCTGCGCTGTATGTGTGCGGTAGGCCCTAGCTCCTTTACTTTGCAGTCAGGGACTTAGCTGCTGGCTCTGTGTTCCTGCTCCTTGTCTCCCTGTGGTAGAGTCATGCTTCTCCTGGAACAATGGGTACAAACCTGGACCATAAAGCCTTCATCCTCTCATGTTCCTTTTGTGATCAGCTCAGCATTCCTCCTGATGCCTGCCACATCTCTTATTTTCTGGCATTTGTTTGTCCTGTCCTTGAACTTTAGGTTGGGTGGGAAGAGACAGCAAATAATTGCTTATCTTTGGTTCTCTTTGTCTTCAGAACAACTTCAGAGCCTTCCAAGTGGTCAGTTCTGTACCAAGAGCGAAGCTGTAATGTTTGTTTCTTTTGATTTCTCTTTCTGTTCCTGTTTCTACTCCCCGTATTTATTTATTTATTTATTTATTTTTGATTGAGAACTTCAGGGACATGATTCAATTGGGAAAAGGCCACCTTAAACCCCAATCATATATACTTGTAAAATTCTATGAGATATCATATATAGCTTGACCTGCAGAGCTCCCAGCATAGTTTTTCAAGTAGAAGCCAGTATCCCATTTTACTGATGATGAAGTTGAGGTTCATAGAGGCTGGGAGAATTACAGAGTAGGTTTTAAAGTTCAAATGTGTCTTCTGAATCCAGATTTAACGAGTTGCTTGTAGCACTGCAAGCGAATTGAACTTGTTCCAAATAGCAACACTCAAAGTTCCACTCAAGTTAAGCTGAGGTTACATGTTCCATGATATTGTGAGTTTAAGGTTCGCAAATGCACGGAGGAAATAAACCCATCAGGTAAAAAAATATGGGCACATGACCTTGGACTTTGTAGAAACCTAGAAAAACAGGGCTAAGGAATTTGCCTGATTCTGATTCAGAAGCGATTGCACATAGAAATCCAAGGGCAAGGGGCTCTCTGGAAGCCATCTGGGTCAAGTTTCAAAATCGCCTTCCATCAAGGCCTGAATAGTGGTGCCCAGTAAATGTGATTACTTTTACTTACATCCCAATCCAAGGCTAAAGGATTTTCAAATTCGGCATTTATCTTAGGTAACTTCTCAGCCATCAGCAGTTTTCCTGCAATCTCTTTATCCAATCCTTTTTAAAAGAAGGATATAAAAGACTGATCATATAATAAGATATTATTTCTCCCAAAGGGATACAACTTGTAACAGGCATAAACACCTTATAGGAAAGAAGTTCCACTATAAAGGTGTAATTTGTGTCAGCAGGATATATACAGAAACACTTGTAAGAGACAAATGGACTTGCTGTATTCTAGCGGTTTTAACTAACAATCAGATGCCTTCACTATTAGGCTCTCATAAAGGATAAAAATGGTAAACATAACCCTCTCTTAAAATTGAGGATGAAGATGAAGATTCCACTATTTTAATTCTACAAATATTTACTGAAGCTTTATCAAGCACCAAATCCTATGGTAAGAAAAAAGGACACAAAAACTAATATGACACTTCCATGCCCTCCCCCCACTCCGCCTCAGGACTAACAGAAGTTAGCAGAGCTCCCTCTGGATTCACTCCTATTCTCTCTGAGTCTTGGCGAGGTTCCTGGAGGAAAAGCCTGGAGAAGTGGAGCTGCCTCTCTGACTGTGGCTCCCAGGAACTCCATTTTTGCCAGCTAGCCGACACTGGGCTTCTAGCATTCACCCCATTTCTGAGGTTTATATTCCGGAGGCTGCAGTTTCTGCTCCAGACAAAAGAGAACGAAAAAGGGCCAGGAGAAGTGCAGCACAGGCTGGACTGCTGCCTCACTCCACTCCCAGCCCAGGCTCCTTTCGGTCTCTTATATCAGCACCCCCACGTGATTCCAGTCTCCTCAGCATCCATCAAAGCCAGCTCCACCTCTTCAATATGGGCTTCCTTTGACATCAGGGCTCCATGGCAACCAGATGTAGCTTGACTAGAAGCCCCAGACCAGTCATGATTCACGTCTAAACACTACTTTGGATGGAGTTCCTTTGTTGCTCAGCGGGTTAAAGATCCAGCGTTTTTACTGCTGTGACTAAGCTCCCTGCTGTGGCTAGAGTTTGATCCCTGGCCTGGAAATTTCCGCATGCTGTGCAGGCAGTCAAAAAAATTTTTTTTAAATAAATTAAAAAAATAAAAATGGGAGAGTTCGAATTATGGCTCATTGGGTTATGAACCAGACTAGTATCCATGAGGATGTGGGTTCGATCCCTGGCTTTGCTCAGTGGGTTAAGGATCCAGCATTGCCCATGAAATCCAGCTTAGGCTGCAGACTTGGCTCGGATTCCGCTGTTGCTGTGGCTATGGTGTAGGTGGCACTTGCAGGTCCCATTCAACACCTAGCCTGGGAACATCCATATGTAGCAGACGTGGCCTAAAAATAAATAAATGAATAAATAAATAAATAAATAAATAAATAAATAAATAAAAATTAAAAAAATAAAAATGCTACATTATGTTTAAAACTGTTTTGAAAACAGATTTTCCATGAATTTTAGAAGCCAGTACTTGTCACCATTGTCATCATCATCATTATTACTATCATTTTCTTTATCTCAGAGAGATCCAAGGATAGTGCTTAAAAGTAAGTGTGTTGAGGAAGGTGTGTGCCAATTTGTGGTTCCATGCCTCTTCCTTCACCTTGCAATCCCATCTACTTGGGTTTCCTAGGTGTCTAACAACATTGATATCTTCTTGATATAACAACTTTTCCATGGATTGTGAATTATTTTTCAATTTTATCATTTATGATATGATAAAATTTTATTCATTACATGATATGATTTTACTTTTGATACATTTATTTTTATGATATAATTTTATTTAGGATATGATATAATTTTATTTAGGATATGAGATAATTATCTGACTTTTGCCATACAACAATTATAGTATTTACATTTTCTATTATGTCTTTATTTCCATTTACAGTGATTCCCTTTGTTGCTTTCCTTTGCAAGTTCTTCCTGACCTCGATGCTAGGTGCATATTCTGTACACCTCTTTCTTTTTTAAGCTTTTAAAAATTCTTATGTATTTATTTTTTATTGAAGTATAGCTGATTTTATTGAAGTATATAAATTACAGTTATACAATATAGTAATTCACAGTTTTAAAGGTTATACTCCATTTATAAAATATTTGCTATATTCCTCCTGTTGTATAGTATATCCTTGTATACATAATAATTTATACGTTTTAATCCCTTACCCTGTCCCTTATATTGCCTCTTCCCCTTCCCTTTTCCCACTAATAAACACTAACTTGTTCTCTATATATGCAAGTCTCCTTTTTGTTTTATTCACCAGTTTTTTGTACACTTTATATTCCTCATACAAATTATATCATATAGCATTTGTCTTTCTCTGTCTGACCTATTTCACTTAACATAATACCTCCCAAGTCCATCCATATTGTGGCAAATGACAAAGCTGTATTTTTAATGGCTGAGTAGTATTCCACTGTGTGTGTGTGTGTGTGTGTGTGTGTGTGTGTGTGTGTATATAAATAGATAGATACTTAGGTTGCTTCCATATCTCTGCAATTATAAATAATGCTGCCATGGACATCAAGGTGCATGTGTCTTTTCAACTTAGTGTTTTTGTTTTTTTCAGTTATATTACCAGGAATAGAATTACTGGTTCATATGGTGGTTGGAGAGACCTAGAGATACAGAGATACACACTACTCTATATAAAATAGATAATCAACAAGGACCTACCATATAGCACAGGGAACTATATTCAATGTCTTGTAATAATATATAAAAGAAAAGAATATGAGAAAATAATATATATATGCGTATACATGTATAACTGAACCACTGCTGTACACATGAAGCAATGAAAGTTAATTATACTTCAATTAAAAATATATGATATATAAACATATACACGATGGAATATTGCTAAGCCATAAAAAATGAAAATTTGCCATTTGTAGTGGTATGGATGGACCTAGAAATTATCATACTAAGTGAAGTAAGTCATACAGAGAAAGAAAAATACATATGATATCACTACATTTTAGATAAAAATTACAACAAACTAGTAAATAAAACAACAAAGAAGCAGACTCAGATATAGAGAATAAACTAGTTGTTACCAGTGGGGAAAAGGGAGGTGGGGGCAATGAAGGAGAAAGGAGAAAAAAAGAGTTATTATGTGATTATATGAAATCATGTGTGTGAAACTTTTAAAAATGGTAAAGTCCTGTAGAATTTAAAGTCTTTCATCCAGTTAAAAAAAGTAAAGATGGAAAAGGCACTAAGTTTGTCCAATGAGATGTTTTGAAAGAGAGACAGAGACTACGTTCACATATCTTTTATTGAAGTATATTTTTATAATTGTTATATCATCAGTTATTTTGTTACTATATTACTGTAGCTAATTGATAAATTAAACTGTATCAGAAGTATCTATGTATAGGAAGAACATAGTATATATGGGGTTCAGTATACTGTCCATGATTTTGAGCATCAGATGGGGTCTTGGAACACAACCCCCAAGGATAAGGTGGCTACTTTATGCCTAATAGTAAATATTCCCGTTCAGGTAACAAGATCTTTTTGTTGTTCTATTGTAGCTTATAATTTAAGGGGAAATTTTAGATACTTCTGCCTACTCAAAATAAATATAATTGTGACTTACATCTCACAAGTTATACACTCAATAGGACATCTATCATTTTGGAACCTGTTACATTTCTGACACTTGAAATGCCCCTGACAATGGACACAAGACATAAAATTGAGAGAGTGGGGCGTGAAAATTCTTCACCTGCATCATCCTTCCTGCTGTCAGTACTTTGGGAAATGTAATGAAACAATGTCATCCTTGGTAGAAAGCTAAGATGCAGATATCGAAACTGATGGAAGCAAACAGGAATCTACTCCTCAGTTCTATTGTGCTCTGCCATGAATTTCTCAACATCTGCTGGATCCTTTTGATTCAGGGAAAAGGCACTGAGAAATATTTTTCCTTGTTATTGGATATTTCTTTCCAGCCAGTTGTTTGACTAGACACTCTAGAAAGCAGGGACCGCAGCAAGGAATAAAGTGCTGGCTGTCTGTGAGGTGCCAGCCCAGGGCTGTCACGGTGAGGAAGAAGGGACATGGGGCTAGGAAAACTACAAAGCACTCTGTGTCTTGTGTTACTGTTTGGACCTCTTGCTTCACAGAAAGACACAGAGGGGTTCAAGTCTCGAAGTGGGACCCACAAAGCTCAGCTCAGTGTCCTGAGGCTGGAAGATGCCCTAAGCAGGACCATCTCTTCCCAGGACAGGAAATAGTGGGGGAAATGGAACTGTGTGTCTTAGGAAACCTCAGCAAAGTGCCTGGAACAGAGGGTTTCATTGAACTGAACTGAATTTCCCTAGATAAAATGGAGCGGGAGGATCTACTCTTACATACGTTTTAATCCAGGATGGGATGAGGAGGGGGCCAGCATGTCATTTGCCTCCTATGCCCCAGCCCCACCCAGATCTTGAACTCCGAGCAGTATGCAAACACCACTAGCCTCATGAGATACCACGGGCCAGTTAGGTGCAAAGGGCAGAGTGAGATATGCCTGGTTCTGGGGGTCATATTTCTGTGTCTTGTCTTCTCCTGTTTTGTGGCTGACTACAAGTGACCTTGAGTTGAAGTCCCTAAAATTCTTCCATCTGTAGAATGTGAAATATGATGCCTTTGACCTACCTCAGTGTGATAGATGGCTCCAGACCATATGAGATCTAATGAGTTAACATTTACGAAATGCTAGGAGCTATTTTAGAAAATGGCATTCTCTAAACACAAAGGGTCATTATTCATTACCCGAGTGCATACAAATAAAAATAAGAGTGTTTCGAAATAAGAAGGCGGATGCAGGGAGCTGTTTCTGCCCTGTGTGAAAGACAGGTTGGAGATTAATTCAACGGATAAGCTGTTTTAAAACTCGGCAGTTTCACGCTAATGAAAAAAGGAACAGCAGACTATATTTTGGCCTGGCGGTCACAGCAGAACTGGAAGTGTCAAACTGGTATGATTCATTTCTAGTGTTCCCTCTCATTTTTATTGAATACCTTCAGGCTATGCAGCCCAGGATTTCTGGAAGAAAATTATGCTGTATGTAAGTGTAATGATATGAAGGATACAGCCTTCTGCATCTGTATCACTCGTAATACACACGATGGAGAGGCTGCTGTCACCAGAAATCAGCTGATTACACATCTCTGGTCCTTCCTGAATTCTCTTCCTCATCTACCGAGTTTACCACGTTCCCCGCTGCCCTCTGCCAACCAAATATGAAACATATGATGTTCTCTGAATGTAGCCTGTAGATGATAGAATTGTAGATCTATTACTTTAAAATAGACTCTCTCTTTCTCTAAATAAATGTACATATGAAATGATAGATGGAGCATCTCGCTTTTGCATAGCATTTCTTATTTTCCAAAGAATGTTTAGCGCATTTCATTTCACTTCTTTGTTATCTTAGTCACATCACTGAACAAAATTTAAAGTTCTGTGTATTCATTCTCTGTACAGGCATAGCTCACTTTGTTACCAAAGTGAACATGGGTCCGCTTGCCCACACGCAGCAAAGCCAGGTTGTGTTGAAAGAAGATGCAGCGTTTCTTGCAGGTGCCAAACAAGGAGTACAGGGTACTTCCTGCTCAAAACACTTGAACACCCCAATGGGTTTCAGGTTTCAGGGGGTGGGGATAGGGTAACTTATCAGCTGGTGCACAGTTCGCTGACTGGCTGATGGTGAGGTAACAGGGTGGGGTCACAGGGGTTAATGTCATCAATCCTCAGGCTCCAGTGGGTCTGGGGGCTAAGTGCTCAAGGTCATTGAATAGTTAACTTATGTCTTCCATTTGATGGAAGTTTTAGCATCTTTCAGACAACTTGGGAATGTGGATCAGAAACTTATCCAGGTCCTGCAGAGGAGCTAAAACATAGGATATGGGGGAGGGGCTGTACTGGGAAGGCCCCCTAGGGTCCTGCCTGACAACAATTTTGGTGCATTTCACTTTAGAGTGCTTCCCGGATACTGTGGTTTGTTTATTTATTAATTTTTGTGAATTGAAGGTTTGTGGCAAGTTTGAGGCAAACTTGCATGTGCGAGACTAGTTTATTGACACCTTTTTTTTCCCAACAGCATTTGCTCACCTCCTGTTTCCATATCATATTTTGGTAATTATCACGGTATTTCAAACTTTTTCGTTATTATTGTATTTGTTAGGGTGATCTGTAATCAGTGAATTTTTTTGTTACTATTGTAATTTTTTGGTATTTTTCAATTAGGGTATGCACAGTGGTTTTTTAAGACATGATGTCATTACACACTGTGAATGAACAATGTCGTTGCCATTCCAGTAAACAAAAGATGTGGCCACCATCAAGCCACCACATTACACCCACCCAGATGGCGCGCCCGAGGGAACTCAGGATGGAGGCAGGATGCCCACCCTCAGCCATCACCTGCTGCAGCTGTCCTGACAGTGCATCTGCAGAGACTCAGGACTAGAAAGCACTGGATGCTGGCCCCAGAGAGCTGACATGCACATCAAAGGGGTGATCTCAGTGAGCCCAGATTCTTGCATCTTCCCATTCATTACCTTGAGATGTCTGGTTTTCTTTAATTATCAGTGATATTTTGATATTCTGACTACCTGCTTTTTGTTGCAGAAATCCCTATATAGAGGCTCCTCCATCACTTCTTTGGAACAGTTTCTTGGAGTTATCTGGGGTGCTATGTTCTTAGTTTTGGGCTTAAGTGCTTAGTTTTATCTGCCAAATAAAACATAACTCTCAACTTTTAGGTTGTGTACTTGTTTTTCAGTTGTCAACACTTACTAGACTTTTGCACAGTGTGAACATATATTTTACATGCACTGGGAAACCAAACAATTTGTGCAACTTGCTTTGTTGCGCCACGTGCTTTATTGCAGTGGTCTGGAACTGACACCATAACATCTCTCGGGTTTGCCTGTACAAATAATATGCATGTGCTGAGGGTACTGGGATGTACCTCTCCAGATATGCCTCTTTGGCATAGGATTATTTTGAGAAACAGCAAGCAGAACAGAATCTCTGAAAACAGAGTTGAAATTACCCTCTTGCAAGAAAAATTCACATCTACAAGAGAAATTCCCATTTGTAAGACTGTTTACCTCTCTATACCAAGCAGGGAAGATGACTACATCAAAAGAAACTCTTAGCAGAGGAGAAGGCATTGCCTTGCTTGAGTCTGCATAACCAACTCCAGTCTTCTTTACTTTTCTTGGTCATCTTCCACAGCTGGCCTCCCATGCACTCTTCTCTCCCTCTCTCCTTTCTTTTATATTTTATTTAAATTTTTTTTTTTCATTTTTGGCTCCACAGCATATGGAGCTCCTGGGCCAGGGATGAGATCCCAGCCACGGTCTCGACCTAAGCCGCAGCTACTGCAATGGAGGATCTTTAACCCACTGTGCCGGGCCAGGGATAGAATCTGCATCCCAGTACTCCCAAGATGCTGCCAATCCCGTTGTGCCATAGTGGGAGCTCCTCTTCTCTCTTTTATCTTTAGCTGAAGACTCTATTTAAGCCTGAAATTTAAGTTACCTCTGAAAGTCACTCATTTTTTGCTGGGTGTATCCTATGTATACATGAGGTGTATGTATGAATTTCTGTGTGTTTTTCTTTTGTTAATTTGTCTTTTGCTTCAAGGTTCCCAGGCAGAGGTTTAGAAGGGTTAAGGGACAATTATTTTTTCTCCCTACATGTACACATTTTGATCTGAGTACCAACGGTATAGCAAGGTTCCTGCTTGCAAGGGCTTGTATTCTAGACAGGAGGGTAAATTGATGCAAATGGAAATGGACACTTAAAGGAGGCTGAGCGTTAAGGAGGCAGTTGGTCAGGTTAAAATGATGAAAGTAAAAAAGTGGAGGGATGTGTTTGATGAAATAACCAACAAAGGCTTCTCCATCAAGCTGGGTGATTTCAGGGATCAGAACAGAAACCAGGGGGCCTGGAGGACACGGACTGAAGTGGGATGAGGTCTGGGAAGGGATGTGTTAAGCACCAGTGTGAACCTTGCCATTTATACCTGATGGACGGGTGGCCTTAGGAGGACTTCCAGGAGCCTGATGACATCTTGTTTAGACTTTCACAATGTCACTCTTATTGCTAGGAAAGTAATAGATTAAAGGTCGGGTGTCCTTATGTCCTGATTTGCTAGAGATGGCTCCAGTTTATGACTGTTAGAGTTATCCTGGGATAATTATTAATTGTCACCCTTTACTCTCAAAAGTGTAGATTGGGTGGTACATTTTATCGTCAGTTTTGAACTTGAGATTGGCCTTTGCCATCTGGCTCTACAAGGATTAAATTGTGAGCTGCTGCCTCTGCTGACCCTCAGCACCACCTGAGAGGAGCTCGGGTGGAGATCCGAAGGGAGGCACTCTGTGTTCTGGGAAAACTGGCAGAACATATTTTCAGATAGATATTTTCAGGGGAAGATTTTGTGAGCCCAATTCTTGCATCTCCTTGTATTTAGAAAACATTAACATCATCATGGTGACATCTGCTACTTGTGACTAACAGTAACCTTCATGAGACTCTTAGTGAACTTCTATAAAATGTGTGGATGGTTGCATGGACATCTCCCTTCACTAAAATCACACATACACTGACCTTTCCCTTGCCTCTTTGGAGCAGTTTTTCAGAGCTCTCTGAAATGCTGCATTCTGGGCTAAAGTCCTCATTTTTCTCCCCCAAAAAACTTAACTCACAACTCTCACATGGTGCCTTTTTTTTTTTTTAAGTCTACACTCTAATTTGAGGGCAGAAGCAGGAGAGCAAAGGAGCAAAGATTCTGGATGAGAGGTGGAGTTGGCCTTGCTTGGTATGACCACGGCGGAAATGAAGAGAAAGGCCAAAGCTTCCTGATTTTCTCAGGTGACTTAGATGGAGGCAGAGCCATTTTTTAAGACTCTGGATCTGAAGCTTGCAGCTCATTCCTGTTTCTCAGTTTCACACCAGCTCATCAATGTGGCACTGTGTGACATGGGTTCTCCCTAAGGTCACATCCCAGACACCCGAAAAGTGCCTGTATGCTGAGGCGGGGTCACCAGGGGAGCAGGGAGTGGGATCTACTGTTTTCTGCTGGCTGAGAAGAGGCGGTAGGGGTGAGAGTGTTCTGAACACGTGTTAAAGGCAAAGCCTACAGTGTCTGCAGGACCAAGGCTGGGCAAGAATAAGAGGGGACACAGGATGACCGGTAGTTTAGCCTCTGCACCTAGAAAGGATGTAATATTTTATTCTTAAAATATACCCTCCGTGTTCTTAACACCAGTGAGCATTTACTCAGTCTTCATGGCTCTGATCACTTTGAACTCTACTATACGGAAAAGCGCCCCAAGTGCGCTCCGTGGTTATTTATCCCTTCACATCGTGACACCCGGAAGCCATGCCTTCGAAGGTCTTGCCTCCACCTTGTGTCTCTTTGTCGTCTCTCAAATAGTCAGCAGCCTAAATGTCCACGGACAGAGGAGTGGATAAAGAAGATGTGGTACATATATACAATGTTGATATTACTCAGCTATAAAAATAATGAAAGGGTGCCATCTGCAGCAACATGGATGGAGCTAGGGATTTTCATACTACGTGAAGTTAGTCATACAGTGAGAGACAAACATCATACGATCTATGTGGAATATATCGTATTCCACTTATATGTAGAATCTAAAAAAAAGATACAAATGAACTTATTTGCAGAACAGGAAACCACCACAGACTTTGAAAAACTTATGGTTACAGAAGGGGACAGGTGAATGGGGAGGGAAGGACTGGGGGTGTGGGACTGGCATACACACACTGAGTTATATGGAATGACTGGCCAGTGGGGACAGCACAGGGAACTCTACCCAATATTCTGTGATAGCCTATTTGGGAAGAGAATCTGAAAAAGAATGGGTACATGTATAACTGAATCACTTTGTTGTATGGCAGAAATCATCACAACATTGTCAATCAACTATACATCAATAAAACTTTCAAAAATGAAAAGAAAAAGAAAAAAGAAAGTGTCAGCTATCGCTGTCTGCTTCCAGCTGGCACTACCCCAGTTTACTCACAACCAGGATTCAACATTTTAAATCATGACTTTATTCAATGCTCTGTGATCTATGCTTATTTTTTTTTTAGGATAAATTAACTCTGACATGGATTCTTATTTTAAAAATTGAGAAAAAAAACAATTTGGGAAAAAATGCGATCATACTGTGGCCAAATGTATAGAGAGAATCATCAGTGATTAATAGATATATTAACTGACATGTTTATAAAATTCAGGGTAAACCTTGTGCTTCACACTTTCAGCCCCAATCCTGTCTTACTAGGAAGTCACTATCAGTTGTTTTATTCCTTTTTCTTTTTGGTTGTGCCTGTGGCTTGTGGAAATTCCTGGAGCAGGGGCTGAACCCATGCACAGCAGTGACCCTAGCTGCTTCAGTGACAACACTGGACCCTTAACCTGCTGCACCACCAGGGAACTCTTTAACTCTTGGTTCTCTTTTTTTTTTTCAGCACAGGGAGCATTCATAGACATTGTCAAAGCCTCAGTCAATGTAATTCAGTAGAAGCAGAGCTAACCTACATACCAGTTAATCCCTTAAACAATCCTCTGGGAGCCATCGCCTGGTGGGTCTTCCTCCTTCATCTGCTACCAGGGGCTATGATACCACGCGCTTCTCTAAGAGGTCAGTGGCCCTCTCCCGCATGCACACCCTGGCCAGGCAGCCCTCCGTGCTTGCTGCGGAGAGCCCCTAACAGAGTTAGGACCATAGCATGTCCTCCCAGGGTCCAGGCAGACTAAACCCACCTCACCTCTCGTGATCGATCACCAATATCTCGTGGGGAACCTGAGTCTTCACAGCGCCTGGTAGCCTAAGGCATTGCTGCCTTCCTGGCTGAAATTCCACCTGCCTAGCCTCTTCCCTTGACTCTGTTTTTCCACATTGTGTTTTTTTCACTTAGCCAGCTGCTGCTGAGCTGGAGGTCACACTTGTTCCCACAGGCCAAAGGCACCTCTTCCGCCATAAAAACAGCCTGTGCACAATGGTCTGCACAGAGGAGGAGCTGAGGTCCCACCGCAGCCCCACGCAGGGGAAAGTCGCCCTGCGTGCTCCAACGTCCCGCCCACCCCGGTCTTCTTCCTCCCTCTCCTGTTTGAAGTTAGTTGTTCTGTTCCATAGGTTCTTAATTAGGCACCTGATCCCAGAAGTGGGGGGCACAAGACCCACATCAGGTCCTCACTCGTTTGAGAGGTTGAAATAGATGATCTCCACATGTTAGCAGCAGATGCTCTGCATCCTTTATTCATCAGAGATACCTCTTTCAGATGGCCTCAATGTCCTTTTCAAAAAACACAGGCTAGGCCGCCAAACCATAATTCAGTAAAGTGCTTGCGAACCAAATTTCAATGGCAAAGTTTGGTAAGTGGTTCATGTTCTTGCTCTGCTCCCAAGAAAACATCAAGCTCAGGCCTACTCACCAGCCCCATTCGTTCCTCTTCCGATCTCCACCCCGCCAGTCACTCACACCTACAGACAGATGTCTCCAGCCACAGCCTCGGCCACCCCCACCAGGCTCCTCTGAGGATTTCTGCGGATTTCTGCTTCTCAGTTCAATCCAGTAGGTCTGGGCTACTATTACCCATCTTTGATTTTTCTTTCTTTTCTTTCCTTTCTTTCTTTTGTTTTTAATGGCTACACCTGCAGCATATGGAAGTTCCCAGGCCAGGGGTCAAATCAGAGCTGCAGCTGAGACCTACACCAGAGCAACAACGGATCCAAACCTCATCTGTTAACTATGCCACAACTTTTGGCAACTTGGGATCCTTAACCCAATGAGCAAGGCCAGGGATTGAACCCACATCCACACAGACACTGTGTTGTGTTCTTAACCCTCTGAGCCACAATGGGAACACCACATCTCCTGTTTATATTGCTTTCCCATTCCAGCCTCTGATTACAGGAGGGAATATTATGTTAACTGCCTTTACCCAAGTAAAGAATTAAGTCTGTTTTTTCTGTCCTTCCTTCTGCTGTATTTCTAAACCAATGCAGTTGATGACGTTCTGTGTTCTCATCCATATCTGAGCATTAATTAAGTCTCTGTGTATTACACATAATTATCAATACCGCAGATAAGGCATTCCCTCCATACCAGGTTATAGACACTATTGATTTAGTCATTACTTTCTGAATTTCTCATGGTCTAGGCTTGACGATGTGCTTTGCCCAGTGTTTGTGGTAACTGGGTGGCCGAATTTTAAATAGAGTCCTCAGTCAGCAGTGTCACATCCAGGGCAGGGAGTACAAAGAGCACAGCTTCCATTTTTCAGTGATCAACTTCTGTTTCAGCTCAAAGAAAATCGTTAACTGTCCTGTTTGCAGGTGATGTTTGGTACTAATTCTTTAACAGAGTGGGTGGGGAACCGTCATCCATCTGCTCGTTCCATTTTTTTTTTTTCTCTTAATGGATTTTATTTCAATTATGGTGTGCATAAATCATCACAAGTCAATTTTACAGATTTTGTATCCCAAACCCTCGTTCCATTTTTAAAAAACAAATTGCTCCAGTGAATCCTCGTTGAATCTACTAAAGCCAGCAGGATTATGGAAAGGGGGTAAGAACCCTACAGACTTGATTTTTTTGTCCTTTTTTTTTTTTTTTAGGGTCGGACATGCAGCATAGGGAAGTTCCCAGGCTAGGGGTCAAATTGGAGCTGTAGCTGCCGGCCTACACCACAGCCACAGCAACTCGGGATCCAAGCCACATCTATAACCTACACCACAGGTCATGGCAGTGCTGGATCCTTAACCCACTGAGCGAGGCAGGGACTAAACCTGCATCCTCATGGATACTAGTTGGGGTTGTTATCACTGAGCCACAATGAGAACTCCAGAACTGTACAGACTTGAGCTTGCTCTGTGTTGAGAGAATGTAGAATTTCGAGTGCAAATCAGGAATGAGAGGCAGCATTAAATCTGAAAACTAAGGCAACGGGACAAAGTTCAGGGATTGTATAGGGACAAGACTGACATACAGGAAAGATTTTTTGTTTGTTTAATTTTTGTGTTTATTTTGGAAAGAGGGTTATTTTGTTTTTCCTCCTCCCCATGCGTGGTGTGGCAAGGACTTAGTTTACTTGTGTTACCAAATATAACCCAAAGTAGTGACCCTCTTTCTACAGACAGCCCTCACTGAAGCTTTCCATGGAATGATGGATTTCCCTCTGCCAGTGGTAGCACAGGCAGAAGATGGCACTTGTCAGAGGGACTGGCTCCCAGTATATATAGATTCTCCTACCATCCACTTTACAAAGTAAGGCAGGCTACTCAGCCTCTCTGAGATTCTATTTGCTACAATAAACTGGATAATCTAAGATTCCTTTTAGCCCCAAAATTTATACTTACTACTTGCCTTAAAGTATTATTGATACTGAAGTCTATCAAAAGACACTTGTCCTGCAGGAACTACAAGGGACTGAATCTGATTAAAGCGTCTTTTCATGGAAGAGTTATGGAAGATAGGAGAGCAATCAGATCAGGGAATTCTAATAGGAATGCTGGCCCTTTAAGAAGGAGACATACTGTAAAGAAAGCACATTTGGGGTTATTTTTGTGACATATACCCACTTACTGTTATGTTCTTCCACCGGAAGCAAAAGAGAATTAAGTCTGACCATAGCCATTTATTTCCGAGTTCTTTTCCCAAATTGAAGGAACTTCAATCACCACAGCAACAAGGTAAGGACAATAGAACAGACTTTAGGGTCAAACAAATTTGGATTCCAATCCCAACTCTATCATCTCTCTGTGTCCTTGGGCACATCATGTAAACTTTCTTTGTCCTGTTTCTTTCTCTGAAAAAAATAATAGCAAATAGCTTGTATGGTTTTGTGAAGATTAAATAACAATTGTAATATGCATATCCAGGTGCCTATTACAGAATGAAAACTCAGCAAATATTAATTGCAATCCCGATGACCTTGTGGGGGTGATGATGATGATGATGATAATCTTGGTGGCTCCATTCCAGACAACATCTCGTTGGTGTTATTTTCAGGGTGATCCAACCTGTTCAAAGAGGTATGTCTTCGGTTCAGTGTTCCCAGTACCTACAAAGTCTAGTTTTCCTAGACTCTTTGGAGATCTTACTAGATGTTTCTCAATCCTACTCTTTACCATACAGGTCACCTTATCCTTATAAGACCTTGGCACAATATGTGAACTTGTGTGTGATCAGCTGACCATAATGGGGGTGCGAGTAAGACTTCCCTGTTAGACAGTGCAACTAGGTTGGGACCAAGGCACATCAACATAGTCTGGACATGTACTAAGCCCTCCTTTCTGATCCTTGTGTTTAATTTGCAGGCTTTGTTCTTTGTTGGCTGGGTCTGCTAGAAACCAGATTCTGTTCTCTGTGTTTCCTCATCCAGCCGTCCTTGTATTGGGTTTGACTATGGTCTTCTTTGTAAAAGTCATGGTGTGACTTGTGACATCTTTCCCTTTACCTTCAGAACTGATATCAATGATTAATCCCTCAAACAGCAACGTGAGGGGTTGGAATTATATATAAGAACAAATAAAAAGGCTTAATAAAAAGAGTTGAATATTAATAAAGGCATCTGAAATCCTGTTTTTGACATTGTTGGCGGTCTGTGGGCATTTGAATTGTTGCAGATGTCTGATAATTGCCTGTCACTAGCCTGATGTTAGTCCGTGTCACCCACGTGCTCCTACTTCCAGGAACACAAAATTAAAAAAGAGATGCTATTTTGGAGATAAAACTAATGATTTACTGTTGCTATTTTTCCTACCCCACAAAGCCTTAGTAGTACACTTTATTGATATACTTTTTTTTTTTTTTTCTTTTTAGGGCTGCACCCATGGCATGTAGAGGTTCCCGGGCTGGGGGCCTTAGGGGTCTAATTGGAGATACAGCCACCGGCCTACGCCACAGCCACAGCAACACCAGATCATTAACCCACCGAGCAAGGCCAGGGATCAAACCCAAAACCTCATGGTTCCTAGTCAGATTTGTTAACTGCTGCACCGCAACGGGAACTCCTGATATACTATGTCAAAGGAAATTGCTAGTGTGTAGAGAAAATGAGGGGCCACAAAATGCATAAAATGTGTAAATATTCTATCAGCCTAATAGTGTAAATGGAGAATCATTGGTAACAAAAGTCTGAAAAAAAATGGCACTCGTAAGTAAAGCTGGACATAGGTTAAAGAAAGTATAATTCTTAGTAATTTCTATGAATACTGATGTGGCTTCTGCATACAGGAATTACTGTATATCAGCATTTGAAAATGAGAAGCCTAAATCCATAATTCCAAGAATTTTGGATTCTTTGAGAACTGACATTGGGTGGCCAATTTTGTTATCTAGACAGATAATATTAAAAAGACCTTCAATCTTACCATCTATTATTTATTTACTTTTATTTATTTATTTATTTTAAGGTTTTTATTATAGTTGATTTACAGTGGTCTTTCAGTTTCTGCTGTACAGCAGAGTTACCCCTTCATACATATATATATTCTTTTTCTCATATTGTCTTCTATCATTTTCTATCCCAAGTGATTAGATATAGTTCCCTGTGCTGTGCATCATGACTTTGCTTATTATTATTATTTTGTAATAGAAACAATGACTTGGAACAAACTTGGGAAACTATACTTTCAGAAAAGTTGCAAATTCTTTATTATTACAATTATTTTGTGTTTGTTTGTTTGTTTATTTATTTATTTTTACTAGGGCCTCACCTGCAACATATGGAAATTCCCAGGCTAGGTGTCAAATCATAGCTGCAGCTGCTGACCTACGCCACAGACTCAGCAATGCCAGATCCGAGCCGCATCTGGGATCTATACCACAGCTCACGGCAATGCCAGGTCCTAATCCACTGAGTGGGGCCAGGGATCTAACCTGAATCTTCATGGATACTCTTCGGGTTGGTTTCTGCTGAGCCAGGTTGGGAGCTCCTGCACATTCTTTAAATGCAATGAATTTAACTATTGAAAAACTCATAATGTTTTCTTTACGATTTTAATTTTTCTACAGACTCCTGAAAGTTTATGCCGGCCTTGTACTGATCCACAGGGTGGTATGTGTGAGATATGATATTGGTGTCTGATGAGGCTGGCACTTCAGGGCCAAGTGGGGGCTCACATTCTGCTCATGACAGACTCCTGGTGACATGGGTTTCCACCCCTGGTCCCCTCGGCTTATGTGGCACTGCTGCGTATTCAGCAGGGATGCTTGGGACAAATTGTCAGCTGCCTGCCAGCAGGAGGAACCCCAGCCCCTGAGGACCTGGAGTGCTCCCCTGTAGAGGTGCCTCTGAGGGCAAACAGCTCCCTGGCCTCAAGAAGGCCAGGTAATTCGGCTACTTAGCATCTGATGAAGTGGCGTCTCCGTGTTGGCTTTGACATCGGTATTTCACAGTGCACTAAAAAATGGTTTTTTATTTAGCAAATTTGGGGGGACTCCTTTTCTTTACTTTACAGCCACTCTGTGCCTGACACAGTACGAGTTCACACTATCATTTCTCAAGCCATTAAATGTTAACTTCATTTGCTTGTATGAATTATGCTTTGCTCTTTTAGTTTGTAATGAAAAATAAGTACAGGTTATGCAAGCAATAACCCCTGTGTTTGCAGCAGCTCTCTTTCTAAACGGTTTATTATGCCACAGTCTGGTACTCCATTAAATACAGATTACAGACTGCTGAATAAATGAATATCAACTAAGCGTCCCCATCCTTCTGTATATATCAACGAGAATAATGAATTGTGGCATCTCATGAAAATAGAAAACCGGCAATAATGGGTCAAGAAGTAATTACACATTTGTCTTATCTCATGCTTTTTGCCTTCAAAATAGCAGAATACATCATGGATTTGAGAGGCCAGTGCAAAGATATTTTTGATCCATCATTACCACTGGAAACACTCCATTCTTGTTTTCTTTTTCCCCACATATTTTTTTTTTTTTTTTTTTTTGTGGGAGAGGCCACGTTGGACCTGTTTTTCACTCCTGTGTGCTTTCACTCAGCTGTATGAACTGAAACCTTCTGAAAGCTCAATTACAGCTGTTTGGAAAGAGAAGATGTCATGTAATTACACCCCATTGTTCCCTTGGTGCCTTGGTGAACACTCACCTCTTTTCACCCACACTGAAACTAAAACTCCAGAGCCAGAAGGAAAAGAGGCGTCATGGTAAACTTGGACGTGAAAGGATCTTTCTGTTGCCTCTTTACCTCTGACTTTAGACTGGTCGCTTCTACAGGCTCAGTGGCCCTTATTAATCACCCACATTTTATTTTATTTTATTTAAATTTAATTTTATTTTTTTAACGGCTGCACCTGCGGCATATGGAGGTTCCCAGCCTAGGAGCTGAATTGGAGCTGCAGCTGCTGGTCTATACCACAGCCATAGCAACACCAGATCTGTGACCTACACCACAGCTCACGGCAACCCACTGAGTGAAGCCAGGGATTGAACCTGCATCCTCGTGGATACTAGTTGGGTTCCTTAAAATTGAGGCACAAGGGGAACTCCTTAATCACCCACATTTTAAATGACAACTGATTTAAAGGAATAAAAATAAGGAAGGTGTCCTTCCTGGAAGTCAATACCTTAAGTGGCAAGGGAGCACTGAGGGTGTGTTTTGAGAAGATAAAGGATTATGTCAATCAATTCTAAGTTTCAATGCAAGGAATAAAACCGATCATTTGGTTTCCTCTGCGTAGTTTGAATCTTTACTGCCTAACACAACTGTCTTCCACCGAACCTCACTCTTCCTGTTCCTTCTAGGACCTCATTGCTCTAATTCCAGGTTGTTAGTTTTCCTCATTCTTTAAGGTGAAAAAAGGCCCTCACCAGTCTAACTTCTTTCCTTCTTGTCCTGCCAAACTCCTTAAAGAAACTTAAAAAGGTGTTTTGTTTCCTCTCTGACCACTTAGTACAATTCAACCCCCTGCAATGTAGCTTCTTCCGTCTTCCTCCATTGCTGAACTGCTCCCTCAAGGCCACCTATAGTTTCCCAAATGCCGCTCCACCCACCCCAACACACACACCTTCTCATCCTCTCTGGCGCTTCTGTAGCACCTGATATTGGTGACCTTCCTCTCTTTTCCACCAACTCGAGCGTTCTGCTGGTT
Source organism: Catagonus wagneri (assembly GCA_004024745.2). Taxonomy (NCBI): domain Eukaryota; kingdom Metazoa; phylum Chordata; class Mammalia; order Artiodactyla; family Tayassuidae; genus Catagonus; species Catagonus wagneri. The sequence continues at coordinate 30,566,101 of PVHT020000521.1, read as the reverse complement.
AATCTGGAGAACCTCCATTGCCGTTCCTTTCCACTGACTCTCAGTTCTTTTCCAATCGCTGAAATGTTGGTGTCACCAAGCTCTTGTCTTTTTTTAAATTTTATTTATTTATTTATTTATTTATTTATTTATTACTATTTAGGGCTTCACGTAGAGCATATGGCAGTTCCCAGGCTAGGGGTCCAATCAGAGCTGCAACTGGAGGCCTGCACCACAGCCACAGGAACGCAGGATCCGAACTGTGTCTGCAACCTACACCAGAACTTATGGCAAGGCTGGATTCCCAACACACTGAGAGAATCCAGGGATCAAATCGGCATCCTTATGCATACTAGTTGGGTTCTTTCCACTGCGCCTCAAGAGGAACTCCCCAAGCTCTTGTCTTTAGACTCCTCTCTTCTCTTTCTTTTATGGGAAAGTATGGTATTCACAGCCTCTGGGAAGGAAGCTTTCTGCCAGTTCCTTTCCTCCAGGTTTAAAAGACACCCCTCTCCCCTGCAACTCCTTGGCACTCAGGTTATCTGTCTCCCAAACAGTGGCTGTAACTTCTCACATCTTTTCAGCCCTGGTACCTGGTGCGTGGCAGACCTTCAATAAATTTATGTGGAACAGATGAGTGTGTAAAAGGGCATGCTGAACTTTTTTTCTGCCAGTAACAAAAGTAATTCCAGTGCTTCATAACTATTTTTCTGTATAGCCCAGACCTGTTTTCTGTTTGTTTGTTTTTACTTAATGGCTTTTAAAAATTTTATTTCTTTTTACTGACTATAGTTGATTTACAATATTTTGTTAATTTCAGCCAAGTGATTCAGTTCTATGTACTTGCACTCTTTTTTTGTATTCTTTTCCATCATGGTTTCCCACAAGATATTGAATAAGTTCCCTGTGCTATAGTGTAGGACCTTGTTATTTATCCATCCTACGTATAATAGTTTGCATCTATTAACCCCAAACTCCGTGTCCATCCCACTCCCTCCCCCTGCCCCTTGGCAAGTCTGTTCCCCTTGTCTGTGAGTCAGTTTCTGTTCTGCAGATAGGTTCATTTGTGGCATATTTTAGATTCCACATATATGCGATCATATGGAATTTGTCTTTCTCTTTCTTAATTACTTCATTTAATATGAGAATCTAGGAGTTCCCTTCGTGGCTCAGTGGTTAACGAATCCGACTAAGAACCATGAGGTTGTGGGTTCGATCCCTGGCCTTGCTCAGTGGGTTAAGGATCTGGCGTTGCCGTGAGCTGTGGTGTAGGTTGCAGACGCGGCT
>PVHT020000521.1:30458154-30555515 GCA_004024745.2 Catagonus wagneri | reverse complement strand
GTTTTGATATAGGAGTCTATATACAAATGAGATTGTTTTAAGTTGTTGGTTTCTTAATTGCACCTGCATCTCCAGCGACCTGCACTTGTGCTGTCTTCTCACGATTTCTGATTTTGGTAGCATAGTTGTGCATGGATGATTTAGTATCTTTATTGTATATATGCCTTTACTGGTGAGACTTATCATTTGTGTTGTTTTTGCTTCTGGTTGTGGCCTTTTCTTTTCTGCCTAGAGAAGTTCCTTTTAAGATTTGTTGTAAAGCTGGTTTAGTGTTGCAGAAATCTCTCAGCTTTTGCTTATCTGTAAAGGTTCTGATCTCTCCTTCAAATCTGAATGTGAGCCTTGCAGGGTAAAGCAATCTTGGTTGGAAGTTTTTCCCTTTGATCACATTAAGTATATCATGCCACTCCCTTCTGGCCTGCAGAGTTTCAGATGAAAAATCTGCTGACAACCTTATTGGGGTTCCCTTGCATGTCATTTGTTTCTTTTCCCTAGCTGCTTTCAAAATTTTCTCTTTGTCTTTAATTTTGGTCATTTTGATTAATATGTGTCTGGGGATGTTCCTCCTTGGGTTTATTTTATATGGTACTTGTTGTGCTTCCTGGATTTGATTGAGTGGTTCCTCTCCCATATTAGGCTATTATCTCTTCAAATAGTTTTTCTGTCCCCTTCTCTCTCTCTCTTCTCCCTCTGGCACCCCTATAATACGGATGTTGGTGCTTTTAACATTATCCCAGAGTTCTCTGAGACTCAGCTCATTTAGTTTCAAACTTTTATCTCTTTTCTCTTCCGCATTAGTGATTTCCACTAATCTGTCCTCCACCTTGCTGATTCGTTCTTCTGCCTCCTGTATTCTATTGTTGGCTGCTTCTAATGATTTTTTTTATTTCAGTTATTGTATTTTGTATCTCTTCTTGTTTAATTTTTACAGCTTGTATTTCTCTGCTCAGTGTTTCCTGTAAATGATCAATCTTTGCCTCCAATCTATTTCCAATGCCTTGCATCATCTTCAGCATCAAAGTCTAAAGTCTCTTTCTGAGAGGCTGATAATCTCTTCATCACTGAGCTGTTTTTCTGGGCTTTTCTCTTTCTCCCCTATCTGAGTTACAGTTTTCTGTCTTTTCATTTTTATAGGTTTTTGGTGTGGTGACCTTTTTGCCAACAATAGAGTTGTAGCCTCTATTAGTTCAGGTGTTTGCCTCCCCTGCGACTAAAGTTGGTATGGGCGGGGCTTGCTGTAGGCTTCCTGATGGGAGGGACTGATGCCTGCGCACTGGTAGGTGGGGTTGATTCTTATCCCTCTGATGGATGGGGCTTTGTCTCTGGATGAGATTAGAGGCTTGTTGTGTGCCTGAGGGGTCTTTAGGCAGCCTGTTTACTGACGGGTGGGGCTGAGATCCCACCTGGATTATTGTTTGGCCTGGGGCTTCACAGCACTGATGGGAGGGACCAGATTTTCCCAGAAATGTCCACCTCCAGAGAAATGCAGGCTGATGAATGTTCCCGAGAGCTTCACCTCCAATGCCCTTCCCCCACAACAAGCCACAGTCACCCCTATTTTCCCAGGAGATCCTCCAAGGATTGCAGTAAGGTTCCATCCAGATTCCTATGGAGACTGCTTTGCCCTGCGACCCAGTGCATGTGAAAGTCTGTGCGTGCCTTTCAAGGATGGGGTCTCTGTTTCCCCCAGTCCTGTGGAGCTCCTGCACACAAGCCCCGCTGGCCTTCAATGCCAGATGCTCCGGGGGCTCTTTCTCCCTGTGCCCGATCCCCAGGCATGGGGCTCAGAACTCTCAGTCCTGTAGCTGTGATGCAGTTACTTTCCAGTCTGTGGGGCTTCCCACCCAGGAGGTATGGGGTTGCTTCTATCGTGTAATTGCCCCTCCTACTCTTGATGTGGTCTCCGCTTTGTCTTCTGGAGTAGAATATCTTTTTTGGAAGTTTACAGTCCATTTGGTTGAAGGCTGCTCAGCATTTGGTTGTAGTTTTGCTGTTTTTCAGGAGAGAAGTTGAGCTCCAGTCCTTCTATTCCGCCATCTTAATTCAGTCTAGCGGGTCTGAAATTTAGAAGCTTGATGCAATAAAGCATACTTAAGCAGGACAGTGTGTGCTTGTTGACCAGGTCCTCCATCTGCTCAGGTCACCTGCCTGCTCACCCAGAAATGCTCTTGTCTGTTCAGATGGTTCACCTCTGCTCACCTGTGGCTCCCTCACAGTGACCCTTTGTGTTTTTCTGTTTATCCCACATGGTCATCCTTGTACCATTTCCAAGAGCTTCTGGACGTGACTCTGATCCCTTGGGCTCTTGGTGATAGGGTTGGAGTAAGACAGTTACACAGGTAGTTGTAAAGTTCTAGCAGGGGACCATAGATAGACAGGGAAACCTAGGGGGCTTTGGGAGACCACTGTAAGATAATAAGTGTTCAAGAAAGCTATCATAATGAAGCAGGCTTACATGAGATTTGCCTCAGTTCATTGAGTGAAAGATAAAATAAGGCCTGTATTCAAGTTCAACAAAACAATGCCCCTCAGGACCAAGTACAGGAATTTAAGGCAAAGATGACATTCCAAAGTAGGAGACCTCATTATACAGAAACCTGAGATGATTCAACATATTTCAGCATATGTCACCACCCTTCTGCTGATCTGAATAAGCACGAGGACAGTCCTAGTTTGACTCTTAGGGTCAAATACTCTCTTACAGGATACGAAGGAGGTGCTAGTGATGGAAGCCTGAAGTCTACTCCACAAAAGAGAAAGAAGCGGTCCTTTCCCCCTCCTCACTTTCCTTGGATTATAAAAATGTGGCCCACCTAACTCTAGAGCAGAGCCTCCTTGCCCGCCTGCTTGCGTCTCTCACAAGTGTCCTATCTTAAAATATCTATTTCTTGCCTACCATTCTGTCTCTCGCTGAATTCCTTCCATGCTGAGACACGAAGAGCCTGAACCTCAGTAAGCCCAGACCCGGGTGAATGATTCTAATTTAACAATTGTGGGTTCAAGTCCCAGTCTGGGATCTGGCTGGGTTCAAGTCATAAATGTTGTCAGCTTCACTGACACTGGACCACACACATGTCTCCTGTGGGGTCTTTCCCACTATTTGACTCCTAGGACCAACTGAATCCCTCAAGGTCAGGCAGTTTTGTGAAAGATGTCTTGGTTCCTCCCTCCCTTTCTTTATTGTAGGTTTTCCACTTGAACAAGTGGCTACACTTTGGTTTTCCAGCCGGGCTTCACAGAGTCCTGAGGTTCCAGATAGGTGACCCCCCCCAACACCATCCACCCAGCAGGACCAGCCCCAGGCCCACTCCTACATCTACCAGGGAAATTCTGTCTATTTCTTTTATGTGTTAGATCTTCCAGTAATGTTTTATTGGAATTTGGTAATACTATTAAAAAAATAAAATTCTTGCGTTAGGAGAAAAAGTAAGCCCTTTATAGTACGATTGGAATGTGTAAAAAAGAGAAACCTGAGCTTTTGTTAGATGCTACAGAATGAAATACCACATGTGAACCTAACTGAAGCACTTAGAAGTTTCCTTTGTTAAATAGTTAGACTACTAAGGAATATGGCTATTAGAGAAATAAGCCACATTTTTAACTTTTCAGAGACTCAATGTTGTTCATAAATGGAGTGGTGAAGTACATAATAGCCTCTAGTCTAAGCATTCAACACTCTGGTAAATGTCACAAATCTCATTTGGATGGGAGGTAATAACACAAAATAAACAGTACCCTTTGCTTGCCATTAATGGCAAATGAAAGTGAAATCCAGGGTTAAATGCAACCACAGCACACATACGGGATTCACACAAAAATCAGGTTGCATGCTGTCTGAAAAAAAAAAAGCCTTTACTTTTATCACACACACACGCAAAAAATTTGTAATAGACTTAGATCAGATCTCTTAGGAGTTGAGTAATAATTTACCTTTGGGCATTTTTACACTTTTATTTACTCCTGGCTCATCCTTTAATAATGATAAAGAGCTTTCTTCCCACTTCCACCTTTTTATGATTTTTTTTTTTTGTCTGTCATTTTTGGGCCGCACCCGCGGCATGTGGAGGTTCCCAGGCTAGGGGTCTAATCAGAGCTACAGCTGCTGGCCTACACCACAGTCACAGCAACACGGGATCCAAGCCAGGTCTGTAACCTACACCACAGCTCACAGCAATGCCGGGTCCTTAACCCACTGAGCAAGGCCAGGGTCGAACCCACAACCTCATGGTTCCTAGTCTGATTCATTTCCACTGCGCCATGAAGGGAACTCCAACTTTTTTATGACTAATTCTTTAAGGGACATGTATCATACATGTTATATGATAATTTCTGTCTAACCCTATGATATTTCTACACATCTCTACTTCTGGATGGCTAACAATAAACAGTGCAATTATGTGTGGGTTTTTTATTTAAATCTGGGTATCATAATAGCAAATATATTTTATAAATTATATGAATGAACAGAATGTGTAAAAGTATTTATTCAAATACTCAAATGTATAAAAGTATTTACTCAAATATTTTGTTCCCTGGGTAGGGGGACTTCTTTTAATTTTTTTTTATTTTTAGGGCTGCACCCACAGCATATGGAAGTCCCCAGGCTAGGGGCCAAATCAGAGCTACAGCTGCTGGACTATGCCACAGTCACAGCAATGTGGGATCTGAGACTTGTCTGCAACCTATACCACAGCTCACGACAATGCCGGATCCTTTAACACACCAAGTGAGGCCAGGGATCGAACCCATGTTCTCATGGATACTAGTTAGATTCTTTTCCTCTGCACCACAATGGGAACTCCCAGGGGGACTTTTTCAGGGGAGTTGCATCACAGATTCTGGGCTGAGTGGGCAGATGGGGAAAAGTCCTTGCTTATCATTGACAGTGAGAACTGACTACCAATGTAGGAAAGATTTCCAGTCTTACTGAAGAAAACGTGAGGCACAGAGAGTATAAAGATTAGCTCCTATTGCAGTTTTGGACACTTAATCCAGAGTGCATGGTCTGCTGGGATTTAGGGGGCTTTCAGACAGGCAAAGCGCAGAAACGTTGATTCCATCAGTGTCCTAGGTGCTGGGTGGCTAGAGACCCCAGGTAAGTCCCCTCCTCCACTTATACTTGGGACAGTGCATGTAAGTTCCTATGTGTGCCAGCATGTGCAAACTTTTGTAGGTGGGAGTCTGAGAAACTGCTCTGAATCCCCAGAGTAAGGCAGTTCCTTCCTTACTTCTTTCATACAATGCAATCAATTATTCTTTATTAAACACATGCCAGGCATTTTGCTGACAGAATGAATAAGGTCTAATCTAATCTTTTCAGGAGAGCTTTGCCAATTGACAGAAGCAGGCTATAGTACACTGAAATCTGGGGGTGTTCTTGCAGAGATAATTACAAAGAAAGCTGTGGTTTATCTTCAGTAGAGTTTGAACAGTTTTGCAAAGGAACTAGTGTCCATGAGGATGCAGGTTCAATCCCTGGTCTTGCACAGTGGATTAAGGATCCGGTGTTGTCCCAACCTGCAGTATGAGCTGCAGATGCAGCTTGGATCCCGAGTTGCTGTGGCTGTGGCTGTGGCTGTGGCTGTGGCTGTGGTGTGGGCCGGCAGCTGCAGCTCTAATTCGACCCTAGTCTGGGAACTTCCATATGCTACAAGTGCGGCCCTAAAAAGAAAAAAAACAAAATAAGAATAAATTCTGTTCAGATATGCACCAAAAACATATCGTGTATATTGCATTTTTGTAAGTTGCAGACTGTATTAGTTCCCTACTGCTGCTGTAACAAGTTACCATAAACATAATGGTTTAGACTAACTTATCCCCTTATAGTTCCGAGGCTGGAAGCCCAAAATCAGTGCCACTGAGCTAAAGGCAAGACACCAGCAGGCCTGGCTCCTTCTGGAGCTCCAGGGATGATTTGTCTCTCGCCTTGTCTAGTTTCTGGAGGCCACCTGAATCCTTGGCCTGTGGCCCCTTCCTCACACCACTAGAACCTCATACACCTCCTTCCTCTTCTAGAGTAAGAAGGACTCTGCCTCTTCCTTTCCTTGGTCTGTTAAGGACACTTGTGATGACTCTTAGCCCCTCCCAGATCATCTAGACTAATCTCTGCATGTCCCCATCCTAAAAATGACCACATCTGTAAAGCTGTATCCCATATCAAGTAAGACTCGCAGGGGATCATGGTTCAGTCAACCACACACACAGTTTACTCTAGGTCACCTTACAGACAAAAAGGCAGTTTATCATGGTAGAGAAGTGTGTTGTTTAGACTTGTGGTTGCCAAGGTGGAGGGTGAGGGAGTGGGGTGGACAGGCAGTTTGGGGTTAGAAGGCATAAACTATTACATTTAGAACAGACAAGCAACGAGGTCCTACTGTATAGCATGGGGAACTATATCCTGTTTCTTGGAATAGACCGTGATAAGGTAATATGAGAAAAAGATATATATATATATATATATATATATATATTTGATTGGGTCACTTTATAAGTGACTGGGTCACTTCAAATATATATATATTATATATACATGTAAATTTAATTGGATCATTGCAGTTTTACTACTTAATAATATTTGACCTCAGGCAGTTCTGACTTCCTTTATCCTCAGACTTTCACTTGGCAAAGTGGAGATAACACCTTACAGAGCTGTGGAATCCAAGGAACGATAATTACAGTGGCATTAATTGAGCACCTAATATGCACTAAACAGGCCTCTGGGGTTTCAATGGTTAATAATTAGACTAGTACTCACCCTGAGAGAAAGCATGGCTAAGGAGGGAGATGGACATTGAAAGAAGTCAAAACACTGACCAGTGATCGGCACTGCGACAGGAGACAGATGCAATCCTGTTAGGGCAGATGGTGTGTCTCAAAAAAAAAAAAAAAAGTCTTAGAGAACTGGCGGTGGCTTCCAAAAGGCATAACTCCCAAACTTTAAGACTTGGAATGTGAAAAAGTTAGCAAGTCACAAAAGGAGAGAGTGAGAGTCTTCTAGGCAGAAAGAGCCAGAACATATTTTTTTGAAAGAAAAAAAAACTGAAAGGTAAAATTATGATTTCTCCATGGATGTTTCATGGAATTAAGAAGCCATCAATGAGAAGTGTAAGTTAAAGAGGATCAAGATCATGATACAGCAGATGCGCCACGTTTGAGGCTTATCCTCAGAACCATGGAAAGGACTAACATTGAAAAGTCCATGGCCAGATCTGTGCCAGAGAAAGATCCCTGGACAGCATCTGTGGGTGGAGGCAGAGCCTGAAGACAGGAAGGTCCTGGAAGGGTGGGAGTGCCTTGCAAGTGGGAGTGGGGGTTCGGCTTATGGAAAAGGTAGAAGAATTCTGTTGCTGTTGAGGAGTTAGAAAGGACAGGACCTGCAGGATACACGGGACCAGGGCTAAGGGGTGGTTAAGATAAGGTCAAATTCCTCTCTCGGATGAAAGTTGGCAACAGACTCTCTCCAACAGGGGACAAAGAACACAGACAGATCGGGAGCGTGTGGAGGGAAGGCAGTGGTGCGGGGGCATCAGTTTTGGATGTTTGAGCCTGAGATGTCACTTAAATTAGCTGGCTTGAGTAGAGTTTATAAAAAACAGTATCATACTTTGGTGGTAGAAAAGTGGTGGATCGCATTGTCCATCACGGATGTGCAGACCAGGGCAGGGGATGGATGTAGCAGGTTACTCACCTGAGTGTGGGTGTGTGGAAGGAAGGACGTACCAGTTAACTCTTCAACTGAGGAAGTGATGACCTTGGGGGGGAGGGGGAGCTGGGGCAGAAAAAAGACAGCGATGGTATTTCCAGGCAAAAACACCACATGTGAACATAACTGCAGATATCAACCAGAGGGTCTGATTTCTTTTACATAGTTTGCAACCTAGAGTGTCTTTGAGAAACACTGAGAAAATAAGAATTCTCCTCATGTGAGGTTCCTGGGTACCAGAGATGGGGAAAAAGACATGTTGAAGTTGTGACTCCTTGGTTAGGCTGACATAGGTGCAGGGTGTGGGCAGGCTGAGCCCAGGGGCAGAGAAGGCACTGGATATCTTGTCTCTGCAGCTGGAGTCAAGAACGTCTGAAGTGAAGCTGACAGACTCACATGGCGATCATGATGGACGCGCTTGCCTGTGATGACAGCCATAAACTCAAATCAGCTCCTAAATGGTCCATTACCAGAGGGCCTCATACACAGGGGCAGGCAGGGAGATGAGCATCTAATATCCTTGAGCTCAGCTGCTTGCTTTTCATTAGGTGCACTCTAATTTATTCGGGGCCCTGGGCTTGAGCACTTGCTTCACCCTGATTTTTCACGCCTCTGTGATGTTTCCGTGGTTCCCCCCTCACCTCCCTTCCTTTGTCAGCTTCTAATGGGTTCTGCTCCGACTGTGCACAGCCTGGGGGCTGAGGAGAGCCTGGGGGCTGCTGACTGCATTCAATCTGGTTAACTCCCATACATGTATTTTAAGTGATTATCCAAGAAAGAAACGCCAGCGCCTCCATGGGAACTGACCGCCAGTCCAGCAACATCGGCCTCTGGTCAAACCTGGAAAAGAACACCAGCCTCTCTCTCTCTCTCTCACAATGTCAAACGGTGTGCGATCGGAGCCTCTGTCACTCTTATAAAATAAGCAAATTAAAAACCACCAAGGAAAAGGACCTCTTCTCATTGTGGTTGAAAATACAAGGCCTGTGGCTCCCACCACGCTCTAGATTTCCTTTACCAAAAAGATCATTTCAAGAGTGTCCAATCCACTTTATTAACACCAGAGGGAACTATGGTGAAACAACTGATCTGACCAGGTTTCCAGGAAGGATGCTCAGTTATAGCCCAGAATGAAACAAATTGGAAATACATCTGGTCTCGTGCCTAAATAACTAGCTAGGTCAAGGCCAGAGATTTTGCTAACAGTACGAATAACATGAGGGCTAAAAACTCATTGCCTCATTTTTATGGACTATTCTTAAATGAACTCCATTAATTTTTTAAAAAACATTTATACATTTTTATTTATTTAATTACTTTGCTTTTTACAGCCACATCCCCAAGGCGTATGGACGTTCCCAGGCTACGGGTTGAATTGGAGCTGCAGCGACTGGCTTACGCCACAGCCACAGCAACTCAGCATCTGAGCTACATCTGCGACCTACACCATGGCTCACTGCAAAGCCAGATCCTTTGACCCACTGAGCAGAGCTGGGAATGGGACCTGTGTCCTGATGGATAGTAGTTGGATTCATTTCCGCTTAGCCACAAAGGGGAACTACATAACATTTCTACAATTTTTAAAAGTTACTTTCCATTTACAGTGGTAACCAGTAGTTCCTTCTCTATATCTGTGAGTCTGTTTCTTTTTTGTTCTATTCACTCTTTTGTTGTAACTTTTAGATTCCACATATGGATGATATCAAACAGTATTTGTCTTTGTCTGAATTACTTCACTTAGCATAATTCCAAGTCCATCCATGTTGCTGTAAATGGTAAAATTCCATTCTTTTTATGGCTGAGTAGTATCCATAGCATATATGTTCCACATCTTCTTTATCTATTCCTCTGTCGATAGACAGTTAGTTTCCTTCCATGTCTTGGCTGCTATAAACACTAGGATTCATTTTTAAAATTAGTGTTTTCATTTTTATTTTTGGATATATACCCAGAATTGTTTTAAAACTGAATTTAGAAAGGTACAATAAAAAAAAATTATCCAAGATTATAAGTCAGAGCCAACATTTGAAAGCAGGTCTTCTAAGTGTGGTGTCTGGACACTCAAGCAGGTTCTTGCCATTTGTCAGCAGTTTTCTTAACATTAGCCAAAAGAGGCTAGAAGGTAGAAGTTCTGATTCCCAATCCAACAGGCTTGTCCATTAATTCAGACTGGGTCAGCAGATGCAGGTTTAAAATACTTCATAGTAAAGGATCACAAACACACTGAAAAGCTGATCCAAGTGGCAGAAATTTGCACCTCACGTGTGTGCAGAAATCTATGTGACTGTGATGGATTAAAGATGGCTGCAGACTCTTTTTTTGCCTTTTTTGAGCCCCACCTGCTGCATATAGAAGTTTGCCAGCTAGGTGTCAAATCGGAGCTACAACTGCTAGCCTACGCCACAGCCATAGTAAGGCAGAATACGAGCTGCGTCTGTGACCTAAACCACATCTCATGGCAAGGCTGGATTCTTAACCCACCGAGCGAGGCCAGGGATCAAACCTATGTCCTCATGGATACTAGTCAGGTTCATTAACCGCAGAACCACTAAGGGAACTCTCGGCTGTAGACTCTTTATTGCTATTTCCATTGAAAGGGGGGTAATGGTCACCTCCCATTTGAATTGAAGCTGAATTGAGCGAAGATCTGTTTACTTATCTATCTATCTACAGTTCTAGGAATTTGAACACATGTATAGATTTGTGTAACCACCACCATAATCAGAATTCAGACTGCTCCATCACCCTGAAAACCTCCCTCCTGCTCCCCTTTAAAGTCACCTATTCCCCTTGTGACAGGTGCAAACACAGTTCCAGTCCATGGGGTTCCCCCAACCCACTCATCCAAATAGCACTCTGAGGACAGCTGGGTGTCCTATAGATCGACCCAGTTCTGACACTACCCAACCTCAGATTCCACAGCTGAAGTCCCCCATGATCATGCTCCACTTCAGACACCAACTTGTACCTGAAATTCTCACCGACTGGTCATGAATCAGAGGATCCAATGATCCCCTCCCTAGGTTTGATTAATATGCTCACGTGGCTCCCAGAACCCAGAAAGCCCGTTTACTCACTAGCTCATCCATTTATTACAGAGATTATTGAAGGATACGAATCAGCGATCAGGTGAAAAGATATAGAAAGCTTTTTCAGCTGTAAAAGGAGGCCACGCATGCCTTTTTGGGAGAGCGATCTTGATCGTAAGGGTGCGGAAAGCACACGTAACCTGTGAGACTTAAACCAAGTCTTCGAGATCCAAGTAATTCATCTTAAAACTGGTTTCCAATGACTGTTGGCGTGGTGCCCTCCAGCTTAGCTCCAGGAATCGGTCAGCCTTAAGGGCTGATCTCTTGGCTGTGTCTGATTCTCTTTGCTTAATTCATCTTCATCCAGGGAATGTAGCTTTGTGTTGGCCTGAGTACGTGGATTCATCTCTTCAGGACCAAATACAGCCGGAAAGCCAGGACGCCCACCAGTGGCTGGTCTCCTTCCAAATCTGGGCAATGTGCAGCATCAATTACATACCTCCCGCGGATGCGGCCAGTGGGTCGGGGGAGGGCACCAGCGAACCACTTGAGAGGTCAGTCCGCTCATAGTGCCTCTGCCTGGGTTCATGTCCTGCGCTGTCACTCTCCAGTGGTATGGCTTTGGAGAAGTGATTTCTGCTTGTAATTGTCCCCTCCATAAAATGGGAGCAATGACTGTTTCAATCTCACAGGGTTTTGGCAAAGTGAACTAATAAATACAGAGCGCTTAGAAAAATCTCTGGCAAATGGTAGACGGTTAGCTTTTTCTCATCTGACCCTCAAAACAACACTAAAAAATAGGTATTGCAATAGGAAAACTGAAGACCAGAGGGGTGAAGTCATTTTTTCCCACATCACACTTTTACTAAGAAAGTGTGATGCGTTGTAGCATTCCAGCCCTGGTGATCTGCACTTGAAGCCCGGGGCATTTCCACTTTACCATAAAACCATTTGCATTCAATAAAATGCCTGTGTATGCAGCCGTATGCTTGGAAAAACCAAGCTAAAGGGCCTGGGCACCCCACTTGGAAATTCCTCCAGAGTCAGAATGTCAAAATAAGGCATATGTCCACCAGAACCCAGACAGGCCTCGTGAGGGACAGCAAATCTTGGGGCAGAGCAAAGCCACAGGAAATAATGTCCTAACACATTTTTCTAACTATCAGGGAGCAGAATAACACAAACATTTAACTGCTAATGACTAGGATTTTAAAATCAATGGAGTATTTCATGGGATTCAGTGTAACGCATGCAAAATGGGAGTAATGCTCTCTCCACTTTCCAAAGTGAGCTAGAAATGAAATTGTCCATTGTTTTGTAATTAAAGACTTTTAGGACCAGTATAGATCATTGTGCTCATCCCAGAGTTATGTTAATGTACTACCTGATGTGTGTGAAAAACAAACAGTTTTAGCTGTAGGAAATCATCAAGTCATAACAATTTAATAACTTTTTTGATGGATGAGGTCTCCAAATTAAACACAGACCCACACTGAATTGAAAACCGTCTAAGAGAAAATTTATTAGCTGACTAGCTAATGTTATGTGGAAGGGGGTGTGACCTAAGGGGGACTAAGTATTTACTCAACATTCCAGGCTCTGTCTTAGGCATTTTAGACATATTACTTTACATACTTCTCACAACAGCCCAACAGGCCTAATTTATTAACTTTGGCTGAGAATATTGAGGATTGAGAAGCTAACTAGAACCAGGGTGATGATTGAGGAAGAAGTTCACCCACACTTGCCCTTCCTACTCTTTCTTTTCTTTTTTTTTTTCTATTTTGGCTGCACCCATGGCATAGGCATATGAAAGTTCCCAGACCAGGGACCAGGGATTGTATTCAAGCAGCAGTTCTGACCTATGACACGGCTGTGGCAATGATACCGGAAAGATGATACCGGAATCTGGGTTCTTGGTCACAGCGGTTGAAGAATGAACTTCATGAACACACAGGCAGCAAGCAAGTAAAGTTTTTATTAAAGAAAAGCAGAAAGCTCCCAGGGCTACTGGGAGAGGAGAAAAGAGCCCCCACTCTCTATTGTCCTATAAGGGTTTTTAATTCCTTAAAGGTGGGGAGGAGCCCCAACATAGGGTTTAAAAAGATGTTTTTATTCCATTGGCTTTGTGCGATTACCTATATCAGACCTTGTCCAATAGGGCTTATAGGGTTGGAAATGCCCGGTAAATTTTATGATTTCTTTGTCCTTTTCTTTCATTAGATTAAGTCCCCATTCCTCTCATTCCTTTTCTATCAGTTGAGGAGTGGGCTAGAGATTTGCATTTCCTATAGTAAACAAAGTCTGTGGGGAATGTGCATTTCCTATAATAAAACAAGTCCTGTGGAGGTGTTACTCCCTGGAGACCTTAAGCCACAAATGTTAATCAATAGTCATATCAAAAGAATGCATCAAAGCCCATTCTCCTACACTGACTAGTAGTTAATGTTCTTTCTCAGCAGCACCAAATCCTTTAACCCACTTATCTGGGCTCCGGATAGAACACACACCTCCACAGCCAGCTAAGCAGCTGCAGTTGGATTCTTAACCCACTGCGCCACAGCAGGAACTGTGCTACCCTCTTTCTTTTTTCTCACCTTCTCTCTTCCCCCATGCCATTCCCTTCCTCCTTCTTTTCTTTCTTTCCACCTCCCTCCCTTAATTTAACCAATTTTCACTGGAAATTGATTATATACTAGGTCCTGAGTTAGTTGCTGGGGGTTGGATGGGGAAGTTGGAACCTCCCCGGGCTCTTCCAGTGAAGAAGACTCTAAAGTCAAGGAGAGGAACATAAGTTAGGACATTTGCAAATGTAGAGTGACACAGGGAAGAAGTGCCATGAAAGAAGAAATATGATTTATTCAGAAAGGCATGTATCTAAAAAATACATTCTTAGAAGATGGTATTTTGACTGATATCTAAAAAGTAAGCAAATTTACTCGGAAAAGGGGTGTATATGTGAGGGCTTGACATATTTATTAGATGAGTGAATGGCAGGTGCAAAGGTCTAGTGGCCTAAGCAGGTGAGAGAAGACAGTATGAAAAAGAGCCCAGAAAAGGAACTGTTAGGCTGGGAGCAGCGAGCTATGGGAAGTCCTGCAAGGTGAGACACAACTAGGTATGAGGTCACAATGAGGTTGCTTTTCAAGATTTCCTTTTGTTACCAGACTAAGCAATTTATCTTTATTTTAACAAGGATAGAAGATCAATAATATTGTGGCATTTTGAAAACCTGACTGTGACTGAAAGGAAAAGATCATTTTGGAATAGGGGAGAGATGAAGAAAAGGTATGGGGAACTACCAAAAAGTCAGAGGAAGTTATCATGATCTGAACAAGAAGTTGGTGACCATAGAAATAAAAGGATGGAAGTTGGTGAAGTTGAAGGGGAAACACTTAAAACATTATCCAGATTTTTGTGAACTCCATATTCCTCAGTAGCGGCACAGGTTATATATTTCAGCATTTCTCTTCTCAATGCTGAGAATAAACTCCCCTCTTTAGTTAGGCTGGGTGGTTCTTGAGATTCTCAGTCAGTGTCCCCTAAGACCTTGTCCAGTCCCCAAACTCCAGGAGATGGGGGAAGGTACCAAAAAGAAGTCTGTAAAGACACATCAGTAGCCGTCATATATTATGACAGAGAAGTAGTAGAAAGTAACATAAACTGTGAATGAACAACCTGGCTGTTATCCTAAGATCTCCAGCAAGTCATTTACTTTAGGTCTCCATGTTCTCTTTTGTAAAACCAGAAGTTTCCAACTTTTATAATTATTTTAAAAATAGAAGGTTTCTTGTTAAAAAAAGCTGCATGTAAATTCACCTTCTGGGAGGATGGAACAAATTCATATACCCTATTTCTCTCACTAAGTACAACTAAAGTCCCTAGATTTTACAAATAAAACAAATAGTAAAAGATTCTAAAAGATGGGGAAAAGAAGGAAGACTAGACAGGGACTTTGGAACTGAAAGAATAACATACAAGTGAGTTTCCTGGGGTTTCCTTTTGTTTCAAATATCCCAGACTCAGTGTTGGAGATCCCAAAAACATGACAACACTGGTAGTTGTAGATTAAACATCCACAATAGAAGCATCCTCTCCTCAGCCAAAGGACAAGAAAAGAGGCAGCCTAGCAAGATAAAACCTTTAGAAAATAACAACTCTACCACAGACAAACACCTAGGAAAAACACTGGTGACATTTCCTCATGCCAGCAAAGTCTGAGTGGGGATCTTAGATCTCTGTCTTTACTGGGATGTAACAAGACCTGCATGCCTCTGGTGTCTGTGTAAAACACGGAGAGCACCTGGACTTTCCCTTTTCACAATAAGGCATCTTTTCTCCTTCCTCTGGAGGGTGTCAGCAGAGATGCAATGAAGAGCCATGACTTTTATTCATACTTGTATCAAAAGAGGCCACTAGGAAGTCAGAATGAACATCCATCCCTACACTCAAATGTCATTAGTCAGAATGTGGAACCTGGAATTTTACCCACACCTTGCAGTTACAATGTAGTATCTCATCTTTCCTACCCAGATCAGTGCCGAAAGAAATTAGGAAAGCAGACCACTTAAATTATACTCAGGTTTGTGGCCAAGATGGTAGAGCAGGAAGACCCTGAGCTGAGCTCCTCCCATGGGCACACCAAACTTGCAACTACTTATGGAACAACCGTAGATGAGAACAACTGGAAAATAAGCAGAAAAGATTTTCCACATCTGAGATATAAATAGGAAACCACAGCAGGACAGGTAGGAGGGGGCAGAAATGCAGTACAGTCAAGATCCACAACCTTGAGGGGTAGAATAACAACCAAGGACATTTTCCCCAAGGAGAGAGGGGTCTAAGCCCCACATCGGAGTGAGCTCCCCAGCCTGAGGGTTCCATACTGGAAAGATGAGCCCCTAGATGTATGGATTTCAAGGCTGGTGAGACTTGCATACAGGAGACCCAGGGGGCTGCAGGAAATAGAGATTCCACTCTTAAAGGGTGTGCCCTAAATCTCTCATGCTTTGAGACTCAGCACAGTGGCATTAATTTGAAAGGAGGCTGGGTCAGACCACTTGCTGATCTTAGAGAACCTACCAGAGAGGCTGGAGGCAGTTCAGACTCCCCTAGGAATGGTGGCAACACCTTTTGGGGGAGCTTGTTCTACCATAAGGACACTGGTTCTGGAAAGCATCATTGTGGAGTTCTTCCTCTATCCTATTGAATCCAGGGGTTTACCTGACCACCAGAAAACTGGCACCAGTCCTGGGTCACACATCAAAATTTGTAATAGTTCCACACAAGTTTCTTCCAACTAAGAAAAAAAAAATCCAACTAACAGTAAAGACAGCCATCCAATCACAAGGGAAGGGGGCAAATAAAAAAAAAATAGGAACAAAAAATAATTACAATAACAACCTTAAAACAATTAACAAAATGGCAGTAAATACATATCTATTAAGAAACATTTTAGAAGTTCCCATCATGGCTCAGCATCCATGAGGATGTGGGTTCAATCCCTGGCCTTGCTCAGTGAGTTAAGGTTCTGGTGTTGCCACGAGCTGTGGTGTAGGTTGCAGAAGGCTCAGATATGATGTTGCTGTGGCTGTGGTGTAGGCCGACAGCTATAGCTCCAATTCAGCCCCTAGCCTGGGAACTTCCATATGCCATGGGTGTGGCCTGAAAGAAAAAGAAAGAATTGGTTTAAGTGTAAATGGATTAAACGCTCCAATCCAATACATTTAAAGTTCCTGTACAAATTAAAAAACAGTATCTATATATACTGTTACAAGAAATCCATTTCTCATCTAAACACACACAGAGATAGAAAGTGAACAGATAAAAAAGGTATTCCATGCAAATGGAAATTAAAAGAAATCTGAGGTAGCAATATTTATATCATACCAGAAAAAAAACAGACTTTAAACCAAAGACTAGGGACAAAGAAGGACATTACATAATGATCAAGGGATCAATCAAACAAGATATACCAATTGTAGATATGTATGAAACAAACACAGGAAACTGAAATTGTAAAGAAAATATTAACAAATGTTAAGGAAGAAATTGACAATAAGACAACAATAGGGGACTTTAATTACGCCACACTTATACCAATAGACAGATTATCTGGACAAAAAAATCCATACAGAAACACTGACCTTAAGTAACACATTATACCAGATGGAATATACATATATATACATAAATGTTCTATATATACACACATACATCCCATCCAAAAGTAACAGAATGTACATTGTTTTCAAGTGCACATGAAACATTATCCAAGATAGATGACATGCCAGGCTACAAAATAAGACTCAATAAACTTAAGAAGATTGAAATCATGTCTCATGTCAAGCATATCTTCTGACCAATATTATGAGACTAAAAATCAGCCACAAGAAAAAATCTGCAAAATACAAATATATGGAGGCTAAACCAAATGCTACTAAACATCCAGTGGGTCACTAAAGAAATTCAAGAAGAAATTTTAAAAATGCTTGCAGACAGCCAGAATTGGAAATACATAGATCCAGAATCTATGGAACTCAGCAAAGTAGTTCTAAAGGAGGAATTTACAAGGATACAAACCTAACATAGAAAACAAGGAAAGTCTCAAATAAACAGCAACCTTGCTTTCACCTAAAAGGACTAGGAAAAGAAAAACAAACAATATCCAAGATTAGTAGCAGGAAGTCTATATGAAATCAATGCAGAAATAATGAAAAAACAAAACAATAATGAAAAAAGAAACATAGAAAAGAATCAATGAAACTAAGAACTAGCTCCTTAAAAGATTAAAAATAACCAAAAGGGAGTTCCCTTCGTGGCTCAGTGGTTAACGAATCCGACTAAGAACCATGAGGTTGAGGGTTCGATCCCTGGCCTTTCTCAGTGGGTTAAGGATCCGGCGTTGCCGTGAGCTGTGGTGTAGGTTGCAGACGCGGCTTGGATCCCACGTTGCTGTGGCTGTGGCGAAGGGCGGCAGCTACAGCTCCTGTTAGACCCCGAGCCTGGGAACCTCCATATGCTGCGAGTGCGACTCTACATAAAAGGCAAAAAGACAAAAAAAAACAAAAAACAAAAAACAAAAAAACCCAGATTAATTAAAAAAAGGAGGGAGACCCAAATAAATAGTCAGAAATGAAAGAGAAGATGGTATAACCAATGCTAGAGAGAGAATAAGGATCATGAGTGGTCACTATGGACAGTTACACAACAATAACATGGGCGATCTAGAAGAAATGGATACATTCCTAGTAACATACTTTCTCCTTAGACGGAATCACAAAGAAATAGAATATATGAGCAGATTATTAGTAATGAAATTGAATCAGTCATAAATAAAAACTCCCAGCAAACAAATAAATGTCCAGGACAAGATAGCTTCACAGGGGAATTCCACCAATCATTTAGAAAAGATTTAGTGCCAGTCCTTCTCAAATTATTCCAAAAAATTCATAATGAAGGAACGTTTACAAACTCATTCTACAAGGCCAGTATTTACCTGAATACAAAAACCAAAGACATCACAAGAAAAAGAAAATTACATGCCAGTATCCCTGGTAAATATAGATGCAGAAATCCTCAACAAAACATTAGCAAGCCAAATTCAACAACGCATAAACAGGATCATACACTGTGATCAAGTGGGATTTATTCCAGATTTGCAAGCATGGTTAATATCCATAAATCAATGTGACGTACCACATTTACAAAATGAAGGATAAAATTTATATGATTATCTCGGTAAGTGCTGAAAAAGCATTTGACAAATTTTAGCATCTGCTGATGACAGAACTCTCATCAAAGTTGGTATAGAGGGACTATATCTTAACATAATAAATCCATTTATGACACACCCACTGTACTTTTCACCATTGAGTACAGTAATGGTGTACTCAATGGTGAAAAGTTGAAAGCTTTTCCTCTAAAACTGGGAACAAGACAAGGATGCCCACTCTGGCTACTTTTATTTAACATAGGTTGGAATTTGTAGCTATAGCAAGCAGAGAAACAAAAGAAATAAAATTCATCCAAATTGGAAAGGAAGAAATAAAACTGTCACTATTTACAGATGAAGTGACACTATATATAGAAAATATTTGTTTCCACCAAAAAGCTGTTAGAATCAATTATTAATTCAGTAAAATTTTAGGATACACAATCTACTGAAATTTGTTGCTTTTCTATAGACTAATAATAAACTATTGAAAAAAGTAAGAAAGCAATCTTGCTTTAAAAAAACAGCACTGTTACTATGTAAAACTTAAGCGATCTCCTATGCCTCAAATTATTGAACAAATATGAAACCCAGAGTCTGTGAGACAATCTCTGTGGTCTCAGGCTGAGCGTGATATCGAGGATGAGCCCAGTAGTCTTTCTTTCACTAGTGCCTGTTGAGCAACCCCTTACATAGGCCCATGTAGTCCTTTATAATTTTGTACAAGTGTATCATAGGTCCAGATCTTCCTAATACGTTTGGGTCCTGCAGTTCTAGTTCTGTGTCCTCTCTAGAAACATCATATAGCCTGCTAGCATCATTGACCCTATGGTATACGCGAGCAACATGTTAGTCCTGTGTTGTCTCCTTCAAGAAGAAAATCGCATTCAGTGTACAGTTGTCTTCTAGATTTAAGGGAGCCTACCATTCAGCATTTCCTCCGTGAGTCTCACAAACTTCATTGTGCAAGTTCCTAGTACATTGCTCATTAAACAAATAAACAAACCACTGAGTGTTTAGAACCTTTGAAGGGTGTGTGTGTGTGTGTGCGTGCGCGCATGCCTGTCTGTGTGCATGTGTAATCCCCTAACATATGCATATATGTGTATCTGTATACACACACATACCGTTTATTTGTAAATGTAGTCATGTGTGTGCATGTATACATACATATTCTTTATATTCTTAAAATATTTTAGATTCTGAAGGCAAATGAAATAAATCCTTTCCCTGGCCCAATTTTTGTTTGTTTGTTTTGCTTCTTTCTGATGTGTTTTCTCAAGTGAAATCCATTTCATCTACTTCTATTACTTTCTGGAGATGGACTTGTTGCAAAGGGTGAAAGCCGCAAACAAGTGTACACACCAGGAGCAGGGCAATTCTCCCCTGCTCCACACATAATTAAAAACATAATACATTTTCTGTCCTGTAGCACTGTCAGCTTTTCTCCAGTTGTATTTAATCCTGTGACCTTGAAAGGCTTTAGTCCTAATAGAAAAAGAGGAGGAGGAATGTAGGGTTTGAATCTTTCTAGCCAAAACTCTGAAAGCAGATTACTCTTTTCACCCTCTGAAGAGGCAAAGGACCCCTGGCTGCCCCCAAAATGCTCAGAAATGAATTTCTTTGATGGGGTAGAGCCTGGGCCTTTACAGTAGTGACTCACAATAAGAAAAGAAAGGAATCTTGTAAATGTATGGAAAAATGGTTCAAAATCTTGGTAAGATAGACAAACAAGGTGGAGAATGTGTCCCTTAGCCTGAATGGCTCAACATGAACTAGAGTGTCTGTCTGGAATGTTTAACAGACATTGTGCAATTTATAGTTTTGACAGAAACCCATTCGAATGTTTTCCTATTAAAATAAATGCATCTAATGCTGAGAACAGAAAAGTTAGGGAGAAAAAATCACCCCAAATTGTGCCCTCCAATCAATATGTATTAACATACAAGGCTTTCTTTTCAATATTTCTCTTTGTGTATTTTTTACAGAATTGTGATCAGCCTTCATGCCCTGGTTTATAGTCAGTTCTTCCTCACTTACTCAAGTAACAACACTTCCTCTGTATTATCAGAAGCCATGGGAATACAAATCTTGAGTTTGAATATTGTTTTTCTCATCTGCTTTGTGCCTGAACTTGGAGAAGATTTTAACTGATTTAAATTTTGATTTTCCCATTTTATAATGGAAGCATAAATAATACATTATTGGATTATTGGGATGATCAAATGATAAAATACATAACTGTGTATATAATATGCTTATAATAATTCCTGGTATGCAGTAAATGAAAAATTTGTTAAATATAGTAGTGCCATGATTTGATATAACCATTTTAGTTTATCCCATGTGTAACATTTTAGTTACTCAAATCACTATTTTTAGAGTTTTAAATCATATCAAATCTTCACCTTTAAAAACTATTGTTAAAATATTATGTATCACGTCACCTGCAATTTTTTTTTTATTACTTCCTCAGGATAGCTCCCTAAAGTGGAAGATGGAAGTTATTCTCTTTTTAATTTATCTCAATAATAGAATTTTGCTACCTTAAAGAGTTCATCAAGCAATTCCTTGCATCAAAAATATATAAGCATATACCTCTCAAATGCACTCACAAGGATGACATATTTTTGGAGTTCCCACCATGGTGCAGCCACTTAAGGATCCTGAGTTGTCTCTGCACCAGCGTGGATTCCATCCCTGACCTGCACAGTGGGTTAAGGATCCAGTGTTGCCATAGCTGTGGTGTAGGTTGAGCTGCAGCTTGACTCAGATTCAGTCCCTGGCCCAAAGAACTTCCATATGCCATGGGTGTGGCCAAAAAGAAAAAAAAAAGGATGAAATGCTTTATTCCTCTCAATTCAATACCTCTTTATCACTGAAAATAGGGTTATTTTTTATTATTCTAATTCAATAATATTTTATCCCTTAACTTGTTACTTATACATCATCAGATCCCTTATGCATTTTTTGAATTATTCTTTCTCAAACTCTCTCATCAAAATTGAAATTCAGTTTGTAGACTGATCACCATTCTATACCTACACCTTGTAATAATAATAATTACCACCTAATCAGTACTTCATGAACCTCTTTTTTTTTTTTTTCCAGGTAGAAAGAGCAAATGTCGACATAACTATTTTTGCCTAGGTATATTATTCATTTGTGCTGGGCTGGCAGTGTATATAAACAGCATCATAAGTCATTAATTTTACTTAACAAATAATTAAGCTGAGTTACCAAATCATTTATAATAAAATCTGTCCAATTGCCGTAACTAAACTTGTGCTAGTATACCAGAACACTTCAGTTCAACAAGCAGTGGGGGGGCTCTTCAAATTGTTCATTTAAACTTTAAAGGCAGGAGATTCCAAATTTCCTATGCTGTTTCTTTTACTTTTAAAATGATCGCAGTGACATCCTTTTGCCTCCCACCTCTGTGAATTGGTCATGCCACTTCCTCTGCCTGAACCGTCTTCTCAGCAAAATCCTGCTCCTTGTCCAAAACCCAGATCCAACAGGTCCTTCCCTACGTAGGTTCCAGGAGCCTCTCCAAGCAGACACAAGAGGTACACTCCATTCTGCCACTGTACACATACAACAGCATTTGCACAGTCTTGAAATAATTTAGACTGGCATTCTGCCTATTATACTAAGAGATGCTTGAAAGAGGGAACTACATCATTAATCTATGTATTCCTCATACTAGAGCAATATTTGACTTTGAAAAGCTGTTCTGTAAATATTTATATAGCTTCACTTAGAATTAGGGGAACTGTGTTATCTTGCTCCAAATATTTGGCGATATATGGAGTCTATGTTTTGAGCTACATTTGAGCTGCATTTCTTTATATTCTCTAAAATTATTAGTTGTTGTCCTAGCTTTCACGCCTCCTGTTACAATCCAAGGGAAGTCAGCATGTTCTCATGCTGTTTGGACCCACTGTTCCCCACTGGTTGCTATGTAGAGCTGTGTAATTTTTGCATTTGTCTAGTTGTGGTTATTAAGTATGGCCCAGCGTCATGTGGAGGCTCTGTACTATTCAGGGGTAGGTAGTGGCAGATAAACTGAGAGCCCAATGGAAAACAGCACTATAATATTTCTGCAGCTGAGCCGAAGTCTAATATATCATTGGCCATATCTATCCCTGTATCTGTTTATGAAACTCTTGTCAGTTGTCATACATTATGATTTATTAGATCAGGATGAGAGGGCTTGGGAGTTAGAAACATGAGGAAATGGAAGAATATAACATAACACAAAGTATAGAGAGCAGTTTTAAAACTACGTTTGTCTATTTATCTGTTTAGTTAGGCTAGATGCAACCATGAAGTTTCCATGGTTCCACCAGAAATTATGTGCCTAATTAAAACTCCCATGCTATTGAAAACCTAGAATAATCACTTTGGCTTTATACGGCACAAGTCCCCAGGAGACATGCCTATGCAAAGAATATGCTGAGGGAGGTAATGGTTTGTTGAATGACTGACTGATCCAGTAAATTACTGCACAGCTAGAAATAGTAATCGACTGTGCATAAGTATGATGCAATTTTATTTCTACCTCTGTTATTATACTTGTGCATTTAGCATGACATTTTTGCTTCAGAGCAGTTACTCAATTAATGTTTTTCTCCAAATAATGAAATCATTTGACTTTGTATTTGTGCACCATTAGAAGAAAGTCTCCATGAAGCCAGAAATCTGTTTGTTAGCTTCTGTTTCCTGGTAAGTATCTATTAAATAACAGACACATAGTGGGAGGTCAATTACTTATTGAATCAGTAGATACTTAGATTCGAAAGAAAACTGGGCTCTGACACAGGACAACAATGGATTCATCAGCATAACAACTGCACTCGATTTACTTGCTCAGCTATTCCTTGGCTGCCTGCCTGTTACTTTCCAGATAAGATTGATGGTGCAATGATCTAAATTTGCACCGAAGACACTGAAATGGCCAGATTGATTATTCAGTAGTCATTTGTCGACTAAATTGACAGTAGTCATTGAATCCCTTTATTGATTGCTTTTTATTTATTGAATAGGGATAGGTTTCTTTTTAAGCCATTAGATGAGTGTTTCATTATGTGAAGATTCATTTTGGCCTAAACTACTGCAGTCATTGATTATATCAGTCAATGTTCAGCCAGAGAAGAACCAGGAAAGCGGGTGTCTGAAGGGAAGATCACATGTAAGCTCACAACTGCAAGCTCAGGATGAAGCTGTTACCCACAAGAAGTCAGGCAGAAAGAGCATGAGCAGGACTAGATCCCTGTGGACATACAACAAAGCTGGCACTCCTGGCTGGAATCTCTTCTTTCTCCCTGGGAAATAATAGCCTTGCTTTGACACCTGCCAACAGATTCAGTCAAGCCCACCTATCATCCAGGGTAGTCACTTAGAGTTCACTGGTTAGGAGTTTAATGACATCTGCAAAACCCATGCACAGTAACACCTAGATTAGCATATGATTAAACTACTAAGAACTGTAGTCAAGACAAATTGACACATCAAAAAAGCCTAAAGCCTTCCCAACTTTCTCTTCTGGGGTTGAGACTACCCTTCTCCACCCAGAAATAGAGGGGAGGAGTGGCTAGGGACACAGGCAAGGAGGATTCTGTGTCATAAAAAGTGTTCTCTGATTGGGTAAAGAAGACGTGATGCATATATACAATGGAATATTGCTCAGCCATAGCAAAGCATGAAATAATGCCATTTGCAGCAACATGGACAAACTTAGAAATTAAAACATACTAAGTGAAATAAGTCAGACAGAGAAAGATAAATACCATATGAGATCAGTAATATGAGGTATCTAATAAAAATGATGCAATAGAACTTAAAAAACAGAAACAGACTCAAAGATTTCAAAACAAACATATGATTACCCAAGGGGAAATGTGTAGGGGGGATAAATCAAGGGTTTAGGATTGATATACACACACTATCTGATTTAAAAATAGATGGGTAACAAGGACCTACTGTAGAGCATGGGGAAATCTACTCAAAACTGTGTAATAACCTATATGGGAAAAGAATCTGAAAAGGAGTGGATATTTGTAGATTTATAACATTTACTCTGCTGTACACCTGCATTGACACAATTTTATAGGTCAACTATATTCTAATAAAATTAAAAAAAGTAAATAAACAAAAAAAAGAGATGTTCATTCTGTTCGACACAGGTAGGGGTCATCCTAAGAATGTAAGCGCCTAGCCAGGTAAGTGTCCTCACCGACTGGAGATTTCCTTCCTCCACTAGAGGAAAGAGGGGGCTCAGCCCAAGAAGAAGCTTTCTGTCCCCTAAAGTAGGGATCTCAGCTGCCTGGAGTGACCAGTGGGAGTCTCAAGTTTATCCTAAAATTTATATGGAAAGATATATGCTCTAGAATAGCTAAAATTATCAAATAAGTAAGTGGGAGAGACCATCTCTCCAGTATTCACGCTATACAGCTACAGTTTCCTATTAGTGGAGGAGCAAGAGTTTGCTATTAGTAGAGGGAGGGCTGCACAGATCAATGGAACGGAATGAAGACCCAAGGGATAAACCTACACATATGCGCTCAACTCATTACTGGCAAAGATACAAAAACAATTCAACAAAGGGGATATATCATTTTCAACAAATGGTGCTGAAATAATCGGACACACCTACACATACTTCCATCTAAACCTCACACCTTAAAAAAAAAAACCTCAAAATGGATCACAGACAAATTTGAAATTTATTAGTATAAGAAATTTAGGAAAAAAAATAAGAGAATATCTTTGGGACCTAAGTCTAGGGAAAGCACTATGCATAAACGAGGATAAACTGATAAATTAGATTTTATCAACATTTTTAAAAAAGCTTTTGTTATCTATATATCTCTCTTAAAAGGATGACAATATAAGCTGAAAACTGAGATAGAATATTTGTACACAGCATATCTGACAAAGGATTAGTGTCCAGAATAGATAAAGAATACAAAACCAAACAGTAAAATCAGTCTGATTAGAAAATGAACCAAAGACATGAAAAAAACATTTCCACAAAGAGAATAGCCAGTTGTGGAATAAGCATGAGAAAGGACTTTAACTATGTTATTCATTAGAGAAACGCAAATTAAGACCATAAGGAGATAGCAATACATGAAATAAAAAATTTTTAAAACTAGTGAAAATACTAGGAGTCCCCATCATGGCTCAGGGAAATGAACCCAACTGGTATCCATGAGGATGCAGTTTGGATCTCTGGCCTTGCTCAGTGTGTTAAGGATCCAGCATTGCTGTGAGCTGTGGTGTAGGTTGCATACCCAGCTTGGATCCTGCATTGCTATGGCTGTGGTGTAGGCCGGCAGCTACAGCTCCGATTCCACCCCTAGCCTGGGAACTTCCATATGCCATGGGTGCAGTCCTAAAAAGACAAAAAAGAAAAAAAATGGTGAAAATACCAAATTCTTAAAGCATTCAGAAAAACCCTACCACTCATCTATTGCCGGTGGACACGTAAAATGATACAGCCACTAAAGCACTTTTCTCAATTTCTTATAATCTAATCATGTAACTACTGTATTATAGTTATATTCATTACAGTGCCAAAGCAAAAACAACACCCAAATCCTTCACCACGAATGAAAAAACGAAGTGGTATGTCTATATCATGGCATGCTGCTCTGAAATTAAATAATGCCTCTTCAATAGACAAGGCTGCCAAGGAACTGTGTCCAGTGTCTTGCAAGTGGAACATGATGGAAGACAGTATGAGAAAGAGAATGTGTATATACGTATGACTGAGTCACTTTGCTGTACAGCAGAAGTTGACACGGTACTGTAAATAAACTAGACACTAATAAAAAAATGTACAAGACAACCTACATGGGTCTGCAGGTTATTATGTGGAATGAATAAAAGCCAATCCTAAACGGTTACACATTGCATGAGTCCATTCATATGTGTCCTTGAAATGACAAATTTAGAGAACAAATTAGTGGTTTTCAGAGCTTGTGGCCGTAAAGGGCTAATGAGACTGTCTTGACTGTATCTGTATCCACATCCTGGTTGTGATGTCCTAGAGTAGTTTTGCAAGATGTAACCATTAGCAGAAAGTGTGTAATGAAGATAGGGCCACTCTACCTATTATTTCATACCACTGCTGTCAATCTACAGTTGTCTCTAAAAAGTTTAATGAAAAATCAGTCACATGAATCAAACACTTTAATTTATTCCCCTCAGTTTCAAATTCTTGAGGAATACAATGAATTTGAAAGTCACGATTATAAACATTTTTTTCATGGTATTAGTTCCAGTATTTATCAACCACATATTTTGATTCACTAACATTTATTAAGCTAATAGATAGCCAGTGTTTTCATATATACTACTCCTCTGATTCTCACTGAATCCCTGTGATTTATGTAATATGTTCTGTATGTTAAAAGTGAGAATAATATACACTGTATGTTAGGTAATATTCTAGAGGACATTAGATGATGTCATGCATCTAACTGATATCAAAAATAAAGAATCTATAGCTGTCTTGTGCATATATATATATGAAGAGAAAAATTATATATTTATATATATACATATGGCTGAGTCACTTTGCTATACAGCAGAAATTGATACAACACTGTATATATATACATATATATATAAAATGTATATATATATATAGAGAGAGAGAGAGAGACATAGAGAGACAGAGAGAAAGAAGAAAGGACAAGAATCCATTACTGTAAATAAAATACAGAAGAACTTATTTATAAACAAGAAACAACACAGATTTCAAAAACAAATCTTGTGGTTACCATAGATGAAACCATGGTGGTGAGGGAAGAACTGGGAAGCTGGGAATAACATATATACCCTGTAAAATAGTGTGATTTATGAGAATCTACTGTGTAGTATAGGAAAATCTACTCAATAGTTTGTAACAACCTGTATGGGAAAAAGGATGGATATATATATATGTATGATTGATTTGCTTGCTGTTCACCTGACACTAATACAACATTGTAAATCAACTGTACTCCAATGAAATTAAACAAATAAAAAAAAGGAAAGAAAGAGAATTCTGGTTGTGACTCAGGGGGTGAAGAACCCGACTAGTATCTATGAGGATGCAGGTTTGATCCCTCACCTCACTATGAGTGGGTTAAAGGATCTGGTGTTGCCATTAACTGCTGCATAGGTCGCAGATGTGCCTTGGATCTGGTGTTGCTGTAGTGGCTGTGGTGGAGGCCGGCAGCTGCAGCTCCAATTAGACCCTTAGCCTGGGAATCTCCATATGCTGGGGGTGTGACCCTAAAAAGACAAAAGACAGAAAAAAAAAGAGAGAGAGAGAATCCATTACAATGCATGTTAAAAAAACATTATTATTATATTTTCCTACTAGGATCTTTAGTGGTGTTGTTAATGAAGTGGATATTATGGTCCTTGATTAGATAGTTGGGGGAAAATGTAGTTATATAACTTGTGTGGCTTATAAATTGCTAGAGTGTGTCAGAAAGTCTAAAAACCTGTTACTCTATGAACAGAACTAGCTGTTGACACAAATTTGACTCAAACTTCCCTTCCACAAGCATTCACTGAAAGCATAGAGTTTCTGGCACAATGCTATTCTTTTATTCTGGGAATATAACACAAAAAGAACTCAGACTTTTAGGAATTGCAAGCCTCTGCACAACAGACTGTGTAAGTACCAATACCAGCGATCCAGCCTGGAAGTAATATTCAAAGCAATGTCTACAAGGCTGCTGATAATTCAGCTGTCTTCCTTATTGACCAAGTTAACCTGAAAGTAGAGAAAATATTGACAAGTTGGTCTAACTGCCTTGATACCTATAGAGACAAAGTGAGGACTGAAAATATAAAACGAGTCTTGTGGAAAAGTCCTGCACCACCTAACACTTAGCTGTGGCGTTGATGGTTATGTTGGTCATGATGCTTGTCTTGTGAAAAACGAATGGAAATTACATCACATTTAATATTATTTCAAGAGTTCCTGTCATGGATGAGAGGAAACAAATCCACTAGTATCCATGAGGATGTGGGTTCAATCCCCAGCTTCACTCGGTGGGATAACAATCTGGAGTGGCCATGAGCTGTGTTGTAGGGTGTAGATGCCCCTCAGATCCCACTTACTGTGGGTGTGGTGTATTCTGGTGGTACAGCTCCGATTTGATCCCTGGCCTTGGAACTTTCATATGCCGCAGGTGTGCCCCTCCAACTCCCCCCAAAAAAAGACCAAAAAAATTACTTCAGTGTTAAAAAATAATGACTTTCCAAGAGGTTTTATTTGAGATAATGTGTTTCTAAACCCCTGCTAACAAACACGTCTTAGGAAATCCTGCCTGTTTGTGGAAACAGGACAGAGAAGAGTAATAGGATCTTAGGCAATTTGTTCATGACACCACTTGCGGCAGTGGGAATGAAGCAACCCATGGAATGATTTCAAGTGAAATTATTTTAAATCCTAAAAAATTGCTAAGCATATTAGGAGCCAAAGCATATTAAAAGGGATAGGCATTCAGACTGTCAAGAAGAGACAGGAGAATTATACTTCTGTGAATAAATGACCTGGAGCCATAGAAGACATGCTCCCCAAATATGCCAAAAATATTCCATTTCATATGCATTGTGAAGGAGCAGACAGTGCTTTTTTGTTTCTGTTTTTCTCAGAGACATCTGGGTGAGGAAACACATATAGATGCACATTTACTGTCTAGAAGGGAAATCCATAGGATGTAAGACACTGAGAAAACCCAGGTACACGTGGAGGTGGCTAGAGAGGTTTTGGATAGATGGACAAAGGTACACAGTTCATGTGGAGAAACCAAAAGGAGACAAAGACAAAGACAGCCTAGGGGCAGAGGGGTCTTTCTTTTGGGTAAAAATGAAAAATACAGTTGGTTTTGAACACTGGGTAAAGATTAGGAAGAACTACCTGACACAATTTTTCCCCAGCTGAAACACATAAAATTTATTAAACTGAAGTAGCAATGCTGGAATCTTTAATAATTCATTTACTTAAACATATTGTACTTTGGAGGACAGGTAAAGGAGCTGTTTTATGATGAATTGAAAACAGCGCTGGGTTGCCAATTCACAGATGTTGAATTTAAATCTTTCCCTCCCTTTCTAGTTATTGAACACTGCAGCATCACATTACCTGTTTAGATAATGGATGATTTTATGATCCAAATTAAGGAATTGGAATGGATTTTTAAAATTCCTTCCATTTCAAACTCCAAATCAGACAACCCACTTAATACCATTTCTTTTCAGTCTGTCTCATGGGCTTCTTCATACCCCCATGCCTAAGTATTGTTTACCTTCCAGTTCCACCCTAAGCCCTTTTCTTGTCTCATACTTTCCTAGATATTCTTCCCCCTTTTTCGTGCTATGAACTAGTCTATAGACCTAATATCGCTCATCCGTATCTTTAACCCAAGTCTCTTCCAGACACCAAATAACATTGCTCCTTGAATATTTCATACTGAATATAAATTTCCATTATTATGCTATGTAATAGATAATACATATCATTTATATAATATACCCAATCATAAGGTTTTGCATTTTTCTATTATCAACCTACCACTGAAAGCCTAAACCATAGTAGATTTCCAATAAATGTCTACGTAACTGGAATGTCTATTAAATTGAAGAAAAGACCAGATTTTATCCTGAGTACAACATGAAAATATCAACAAATATATTCATGTTTCATCTCATATCTGTAGTATCAGGCACATTTCTACTGAAGTTAAAATTAATGATAGCATATTTCCCCCAGAATTTAAAGTTAAGCAGAATAGATATAGTAATGTATTCTGACCCCAGAAAACATTTCTGGTATCCTCAAGGATGTTGGCACTATCTGATTCTCTATTAACTCTCTTTTGCCTGAAGCATTTTCATCATCAGGAAACCTCATAGGACATAAGTTTAGCATTAGCCCCACAATAGCACGTTAGATTGGATGGTAAGAAGACACTTTAAAAGACCAAGAATAATAGGTTTTATTACCTATAAAGAGCCTATTGCTAAAGCAACTCCCCCATGTATACTAATGAAAAGTTAACTTTCTTGAATTCCCATTAGAATTTCATATAGGCAGTTCCAGTGCATTCAGCTGTCAGCCCTTAATTAGCTTTTAACCCTCTGTCCATTCTATTAACAGATTTACCAAAAAGAGAATTAAAAGGTCCAAATCACTTGTGTCTCGGGAATTCACTGAAGTTGTATTTTTAAATCCAGATGCAACATAAAATGGCTTTAAATTTGGTTAAACATCAGTTTCTAACACTCACAGTTTCTATAGCTGGGTCACCATTCAAGCATAGCACCATAACACACTTTTTATTCAAAAATATGTAAGTAGGCTTTTTAAAATAAGACAAATACTTGCATGGTATTTTAGATGAGGCTCTTTGCTCACGGATTTATAAGTCCTATCAATAAATTCCACCAGAGCCTGTGGAAATCACTATTTATCTTCATTTTTCAGATAAAACTTCAGTTCAGAGTAGAAAGTGCAAGAGTCAGGATTAGAACCCAGTCTGTTTTGTCTAAAACTCAAACTCTTTTCATGGCACAAATCCTTCCCCTGCTTTAGGAACTCCGCCCCCCCCAAAAAAAATCAGAAATTGCACATCCACAAAATTTCTTCTTCAGAAAGTGTTACTTTTGGAAAATAAATGTATTCAAACATTTGAAATTACCCCTTTTAACAGGATTTTAGAGAAAGCATGCCAAATGGGAAACTAGCAACACAAAGGGCCATTACTTCATAGCCATTTCAAATTTTACAAAATATGTTTCATCAACTTTGGCAGCTGATATTTTTTCCCAATCTAAGTTTTATTTTTTATTTTATTTTATTGTTTTTGTCTTTTGTCATTTCAGGGCCGCACCCAAGGCATGTGGAGGTTCCCAGGCTAGGGGTCTAATCGGAGCTGTAGCCACTGGCCTACACCGCAGCCACAGCAACGCAGGATCCGAGCCGCGTCTGCAACCTACACCACAGCTCACGGCAATGCCGGATCCTTAACCTACTGAGCAAGGCCAGGGATCGAACCCGCAACCTCATGATTCCTAGTCGGATTCGTTAACCACTGCACCACGACGGGAACTCCCCAATCGAAGTTTTAACTTCACCAATTTCTAACATAAAATTTCTTCACAGCATTTATGTTTAAGCAGGCATGCTGCTGATTCTGAGTGCAATTATAAAACGAAATTCCAAGAACACTTTGAGTTGCAATATCATTTCTGTAGCATCTTTGCAAAAATGCCTAATTTGGGTTTTATCACAAAGAAACTATAGACACTCTCATACTGAGGGACATTCTATAAAATAGCTTGCCTATTGTTTAAAAAGGCAACAAAGATTAAAGCTAAAGAAAGACTAGAGTACTTCTAGATTAAAAGAAAGTAAAAAGACATGAACCTAAAGGCAACACAAAATAGAATTTAGTTCTGCTTTATTTTTTTAATAATGATTTTTATTTTTTTCCATTACAGCTGGTTTATAGTGAAGTAAGTCAGAGAAAAACAAATACTTTATGATGTCACTTGTATTTAGAATCTAATATACGGCACAAATGAACATTTCCACAGAAAAGAAACTCATGGACGTGGAGAGAAGACTTGTAATTTTGTTTTATAAGGTCTTTAGTTAAACAGCTGACTAAATTTTGATAACCTACTTATAAGATAGTAGTATTGTACCAATATTAATTTAGGATTCTGATAATTTTATTCTAGTTAAGTTTCTGCTTAGAAAGCACAAACTAAAATATTTAGGGATTAAGGGGAATCATGTGTTAAAAAATATGCACCTGTAAGTGGAAGAAGAAAAGAAAGAAAATGGAGTAAGCTGTTAATATTTTGGGCATCTGAGTGCACAATATAAGAAAATTATTTTTGCTGTTCTTGCTATTTTTTCTTCAAGTCTGATATTACATCGAAACAAAAGTTAAAAGGTAAAACACATAAAGTACATTTTTATCAATTTTTAGTTCATGGGCATTATAAAAACTTCAAATATAAAAAAAATATGTAAAAAACAGGAGTTCCCATAGTGGCACAGCAGAAATGAATCTGACTAAGAACAATGAGATTGTGGATTCCATCCCTGGCCTTGCTCAGTGGGTTAAGGATCTGGCATTGCCATGAGCTGTGGTGTAGGTCACAGACGTGGCTCTGATCTAGCATTGCTGTGGCTGTGGTATAGGCCAGTAGCTACAACTCCGATTCAGTCCCTAGCCTGGGAACCTCCATATACCTCAGGAGTGGCCCTGAAAAGACAAATAAAATAAAATAAAATAAAATAAAATAGTAAAAAAACCCCACACAATACATCATCACCATGATACATTAATCGTTAACATTTTGGAAATTACATTTCAGTCTTATACTTTTCATGGAAACACATATACACATTCATACAAAATTTCAACATTGAACTTTCATTGCATTTCATTAAAACATATTTCTTTATGTTGTTAAACATTCTCACATATTTTAATGAATCTGTAATGGTCTATACTTTAAGTGTACTATAATTCATTGAGTCATCCTTCTCTTCTTTAGTATTTAGATTGTTCCCATTTTTGCAATATTGTGTACTGTAACAAAAACATAATTGTTGGTGAGGTTTTGGATGCATTTATTAATTCCCTAGAGTTTGTTCTTAAGAGAGGAATTTCTATATAAAGTTATATATCTTTTTACTCCCCATGACCATTACAAGCCATATTTAAGTTAATTTTTAATTTCTCTATTTTTAGGATCTTCAAACATGTTTCTGTTCCCACTGCCTGTCAGCAATGTCCATACCTCCAAAACACAGAAGAGAGAAGGGGCATGTCTTCTATTTTTTGCGAACCCACCTACTGAAGATTCATGCTTTGGCCCCTTTTTCTTTTCTTTTGGTTACAAGACCTCTTCAAACTTGAGGTCAATTCTTCTACAGGGTTTTGCATCACCTATTTTCTCAGTAACATGAAATTTTGACTATTCCTACCATGTTCTTTACACCCACTTTAAATACTCAAAATTTAAACATTTGGTTCTCTTCTTATATGACAATAGGATACCCTCTAATGTAAGTATTAATTGAACATCTTATTCAATTTTTATCACCTTCTATTCTTCAACCTGTTCCAGTTTGCCTTCATCCAAATTATCAGGTAATAACTGCTTTTCCAAAGATTACCAGTTGCCTCCTTGCCCCTAAAGCAAAATGCATACTTTTTATACTCTACCTAACTTTCCTTTAGAATAGTTTTAAATGATAGTAAACACAAATTCCTGTCTTTTCACTCTGTATTTCCTTATCAGGCAATTCCACCTGTACTCATGATTTTAATTATCCACATACTGACAACTCCCAAAGCCTTAACTTTTCCATTGATGAACACATTTTATGCACATGAGACAAGAATTTTTTGAAGGCTCCTCCACATTTACAATGATGTAACAAGTACATTCAGACATCATAGTCACCTAGCATCATACACATCTATTCATAGCTAAGTAAAGTTTGATAAAGATCAGGCAGATGTTCTCCAAGTAATGTTTTAGGGATTCAGTCTCTTTCTACAACATCCCTCTGATATTTTGAAATCCTAGACTTTCAAACTTGTGTCCAGGAGTCAGTGGGAAAGCAGCAAAAATAGAAGTGACAACATTATATCTGTTGACTAGGAGTAGCATATCCTAGAGTCTAATGAGCTGGGAAACGTAGTTTTCTCAGTAGCTCAGGAGGAAAAGGAAACATGGCAAATATACTGTCTCAGATACTGTCCCCCTCAATGTGAAACATTAAAACATTTTCTTCCCAATCAGGTACTCTTTCAGTTTTCCTACCTAAATGAATAGCAACATCATCTAATCAGTGATGCAAATCCCAAACCTAGGGGCTGCTCCTGACAGTTCTTTTTTAACAGCTCCTATATCCATTCTATCAGCCCATCTTGATTTTACTTTCTACATATATTTCTAATCTGTCCACCCATTTCCATTTCTACCATTCCCATCCTACCTAAGGCACCAAAAAGTCTCACCCAGACTGAGGCAATCTTCTTTTGTTTCTGCTTTCTATGTTCACTGTACATCCCACCAAATCCATTCTATACCCTGTTGCCAGTGCTTATAAAATGAAAATCTCATTATGTTTGACCCATTCCTACCCACAGATTAATTTTCCTCCCACTTAAAACCTTTTAATCATCTGCCTTAGAATGAATGGTATAATTAAAAAATTAAGTAAATATTTATAGAAATGTAACATACACACAGAAAAGCAAAAAAAAAAAAATCATGGAAAAAACAAAATCCAGGACCAGATGGCTTCACAGATAAATTCTATTAAACATTTAGAAAAGAGTTAACACCTATCCTCTGAAGCTTTTCCAAAATGTTGCAGAGGAATGAGCTCTCTCAAACTCACTTTATGAGGACATCATCACCCTGATTCTAAACCAGACAAAGATCTCACGAAAAGAAGGAAATTACAGGCCATTATCACTGATGAACATAGCTGCAAAATCCTCAACAGAATACTAGCAAATCAAATCCAACAATATGTTAAAATGTTCATACACCATAATCAAGTGTGATTTATCTCAGGGATGTGAAGATTCTTCATTATCTGAAAATCAATCAGTTTGATATATTAATATATTAAACTGAAGAATGAAACAATATGATTATCTCAAAAGATTCAAGAGAGCTTTTGATAAAGTTCAACATCCATTTATGAAAAAAAAAAACCTTTCGGAAAGTGGGTATAGAGAGAGCCTACCTCAACATAATCAAGGCCATATCTGTCAAACCCACAGCTAACGTCACACTCAATGTGAAAAGCTGAAAGTATTTCCTCTAGGAACAGGAACAAGGCAAGGATATCCACTCTCACCATTGTTATTTAACATAGTTTAGGAAGTCCTAGCCATAGCAATCAGAGAAGAAAAAGAATAAAATAATCCAAATTGGAAAAGAAAAACTGTCACTGTTTGCAAATGACATGATACTATACATAGAAAATCCTAAAGATGCTACCAGAAAATTACTAGAGTTCATCAGTGAATTCAATAAAGTTGCAGGATACAAAATTAATACTTCTATTTTGTTTTACATTTCTATATACTAACAGTGAAATTTAAGAAAGAGAATTTAAGGAAATAATTCTATTTACCATAGCACCAGAATGAATAAAATACCCAGGAATAAACCTATCTAAGTTGGCAAAAGATCTGTTTTCTGAAAACTGTTAGATGCTGCTAAAAGAAATAGAGGATGACAAAAATGGATGGAAAGATATACCACGTTTTTGGATTAGAAGACTCAATGTTATCAAAATGACTATACTACTCAAGGCAATCTACAAATTCAACACAATCCCTACCATATCACCTATGGCATTTTTCACAGAAATAGAACCGAATGCTTTTAAATTTATAAGGAAATACAAAGGACCCTGAATAACCAAAACTATATCAAGAAAGAAGAACAGAACTGGAGGAATCAGGCTCCATGACTCCAGACTACATTACAAAGTTACAGCCATCAAAACAGTATGGTACTGCCACAAAAACAGACATATTGATCAATGAAACAGGATAGAAAGCCCAGAAATAAACCCACACAGTTATGTTCAATTAGTTTATGACCAAGGAGGCAAGAATATACAATGGAGAAAAGACAGTCTCTTCAATAAGTGGTGCTGTGAAAACTGGAGAGCTATACACAAAAGAATGAAATTAGAACACTCCCTAACACCATTCACAAAGATAAACTTAAAATGGATTATAGGCCTAAATGTAAGCCTGGATACTATAAAACTTTTAGAGGAAAACATAGGCAGAACACACTTTGACATAAATTGCATCCATATCTTTTTTGGTCCACCTTCTAGGGTAATGAAAATAAAAAGAAACATAAACAAATGGGAGCTAATTAAACTTTAAACATTTTGCACAGCAAAGGAAAACCAAAAACAAAATGTATAGAATGGGAGGAAATATTTGCAAGTGATGTGACAAATAAGGGATTAATTTCCAAAATACACAGTTTATACAGCTTGATATTAAAAAAAAACTCCGATAATTCAATCAAGAAATGGGCAGAAGATCTAAATAGGCATATCTTCAAAGAACACATACAGATAACCCAAGGGCACATGAAAAGATGCTCAATATCATTAATTTTAGAGAAAGACCATAATTCTTATTATATCATACAAAACCCTGAATATTACGATTTCATTTAGAGAAACTGCACTAAACTCCTATCATATTTTTTCAAGTCACATATGTTTCATAACATATGCTTTCTGTACTTTCGAATTTTTCAATGTGCTAGTCAGTTTTCTGTCTCAAGACTTTTGGCTATAGCATCCGCTTCACTTTAAATTCTTCCCTTATTATTTACTACATAATTAGTATTCTTCTTTTAGATCCCAACTTAAACATTACAGGAGGAAATTTTTCTTTAATCTTCCAATTTAGGGAAGAGCCTCCTATTCTACCCTCTGTCAGCTTGGCGTATTTTTTATTTTTTTTTCCATTTTCCACCCTAGAGTTGTAATTTTATATGTAACTATGTGGTTACTTAAAATATACCTATCCCTTCCATATGTAGTATGTACATAAATAAGGATTACATTGGGACCTTTCATTTCCACATACTGTACACAGGATCTAACTCATAGCAGGGATTCAGTAAATATTTGATTTGTTGTCTATTTGTAAAATGTTTCCCAGAAAAGTCTGTATCAATTCATGCTGCCATTTTCAGTGAAAGAGAATCCCATTCTATCATATACCATCACTAACATGGATATCAAAATTAACTTTACCTTCTGTTGAGTTTCAGTAATTTCCTATTAAATCATATATGCTCTTTGGATGGTAAGGGTTTTTATGGCTGTAATAAATTTAAAATCACATTCTACATCTGAGGCACAGAAAACTCCACCTCTCCATTCTTTTTGAAGTTTCTAAAAAAAAAAAGTTCTAAGTCTTCCCTTTTATTTTTCTATCCAAGAGAGTCTGCAGCTTCGATTTTCTGCCGCTATATAGGCATATGGGAAATAATCTTTTTTTTTTCCTCTTTGCTCCCCACATGAAGTGGAACTAGCTGATTCTCTCTTTTGCCAATTTGGAGTATAGTCTTTCATTTCCCAAGGTCTTATATACTTCCGTGTGTAATTTTCACTAGAAGAATGATATTAGCAACATGACAAACAATGGAGCTCCAGGCCCTCATTCCTACATGGAAAGTGAAGTAGAAAACAACACATGAACTGAAATAAATTTGTGGGAGGCCCAGAAACCATGCAGGTTTCTGCAGCTGCCAAATAGAGTCCCAGTTAAGGAAAAAAACACACAAAAAGTGTAGACTTTTTTTTCTTCATCCTTGTCCCACTCTTTCTTCAGAGTAACACAGCTTGGACTGTTGGGAAGAAGCCATCCAATTGCCTGTTTATTAATCAAAATGGAAGGAAGGCATGGAATAAGCTTGCAATGTGTGGCTTGTCTGGGGCTACACAAGGGATTTATTTCCATCTTACCTGACTTGGAGCCTAGACAGGAATGAAAGCCCTCTGGATACCAGGTTGGAGACACTAAAAGTAAGGTAAGGCATTCCAGCAGGTGAAATGATGCAGGGGAATTGAAGACCCAAGGGTGGCTGAGAGTAAATGATGATAGATGAGTATATAAAATTTCTAAGGCCCTGAGAGGAAGCAGGATTGAGACTTTCAGGGAAATCAAGACATATAAAGGGGCAGTGTGTATGGGTAAATTAGGACATACGTGCATGCGCCCAGGGAAGACGCATGCACAGAAAGGTATGAAAAGAAGAAGCCTTCATGATAAGCTCATTACTGTGCTCTATTGTGTGGATGCACTCTTCAAACATTTTTTTTTAATCTTTCAAATGCCCAATTTTCAGCTAAAGATTGAGGCAAACAAAGAAAGAGGGGAACATAATCCATTTAAAGGAAGAAAATCAACCTCCTAAAGAGTCATAGGATTCAGACTCACTAGGAAATAGTTTAAATATGCTCAAAAAGCTAAAGGAAAATATAGAAAAAGACCTAAAGTAAATCTGGAGGACAATATATAAAAATGAGAATATAAACATAGAAACATAAATTAGAAAAAACAAACTATGATTTTGGAGCTCAAAATGCAGTAACTGAATGCAATAACAAACTTGGAGAGGCAAAAATAATAATAAAGTTGAAGACAGGTTGTATAAAATTATTGTGTGTGTAGATAAAATGAAGAAAAGAATCAGAGCCTAAAGAACTTCTGGTGAATGATTACATAGACCAATATATGAATTATGGAAGTTCCAGAAGGAGAGGAGAGGAAGAGGAAAGGGGCAAGAGTTTGTTTGAAGAAATAATGATGAAAATTTTTCCAAATCTGAGGAAAGACATGGATATACAAATATAAGAAACTCAGTGAACTCCAAAAATCCAGAAAATCACACCGAGACATTATAATTAAACTGTCAAAGTAAAGGAAAAAAGAGACTTGAAATCAGCAAGAGAAAGTGACTTATCATCTGTAGGAAATCCTCTGTAAAATTATCAGCAGATTTCTCAGCCAAATTCTTGAGGCCAGGGGGCAGTGGGATAATATAGTTAAAGTGTAAATGAAGACAAAACAAAACAAAACAAAACAAAACTATAGACCAAGTATACCATATCTACCAAAATTGCCTTTTTAAAAACCAGGGGGTAATTAAGACATTCCCTCATAAACAAAGCTGAAGGGGACTTCATCACCACCAGCCAGCCCTAAAAGAAATATTAAGGAAACCCTTTAATTTGAAATGAAAGACTCTAGATGCAACTCAAAACCAGATGAAAATACAAAGTTCTCCAGTAAAGGTAAATATATGAATACATATAAAAATTACATTATTATTGAATTTCTTAATTCCATTTTTGCTGTTTTCACAATTAAATGTAATATGTGACATTAATAACATGAAGTGGGAGAAGATCTAGTCAATTTATTTCCTGCTCCCCTCCTTATAAAATAATTCATGGATCTTCCAATAATAGATTAAAGACACACTTCCTCTAGCCTTCTTGGTAAGATCATCTGAATAAATAATTTTATTGAAAGGAGTTCCAGTTGTGGCTCAGGGGAAATGAATTTGACTAGTATCTATGAGGATGCGCATTTGATCCCTGGCCTCGCTCAGTGGGTCGGGCCGGGGATCCAGCATTATAGTGAGCTGTGGTGTAGTTCAGAGACACGGCTTTGATCCCCTGTTGCTGTGGCTGTGGGTTAGGCTGGCAGCTGTAGGTCTGATTTTGATACCTAGCCTGGTAATTTCCATATGCTCCTGGTGTGGCCCTAGAAAGAAAAAAATATATATATATTGAAAATTAATGTGGGTGGTTGTTAAAAAGGAAGATTGAAAACAGGAAGACCTTATATCAAGTACTGTCAAAAGCATATCAGGATGGCTTAGTCCTCTTTGATAATGCAGGTGCACCTCTTACCTACAATAAAAAACATGATGTAGATGCTAAAAATCCTACCTAAAGGTAGGTATAGAATGTATTTGAGGTGGCTTTGCTTACAGAATAAGACAAATTACCCCACTTTGGTTTTTGAGATACTGAATGATCACCATCTCTTTTTACATCAGCTTAGCACAGAAACTCCAAGCATACCCCCCCACCTCTGCACAGTGATCTCAACTCCTGAGAAAAGTGTCCCTCACAATTAATAAATGTAATATTATGCTGAAAGCTCTGTGTTTATACCTTTCTCTTGAGAGTTCTCATTTTCCTTATTTTGCATCACAGTTTTTCCATATTTTCTCCTCTCTCTTTCCTTCTTTCTTCCTTCCTTCCTTCCATCCTTCCTTCCTCCCTCCCTCCCTCCCTTCCTCTCTCTCTCTTTCTTTCTTGGACTGCACCTGCAGCATATGGAGTTTCCCAGGCGAGGGGTTGAATCGGAGCTGTAGATGCTGGCCTACACCACAGCCACAGCAATGCCAGATCTGAGCTGCGTCTGCTACCTACACCAGAGTTCACAACAGTGCCAGATCCTTAACCCACTGAACAAGGCCAGGGATTGAACCTGCGCCCTCATGGATGATAGTTAGATTTGTTTTCTGCTGAGCCAAGATTGGAACTTCTCCTCTCTCTTTTCTGACTACTGCTTTATTTATTGTTTTTTTAACTATCTTTTTGCTAGCTCTGATTTCTATATTTGGCTTTACCTCTCACCTGCCAAGTACTAGATTACTTTTTTTTTTTTTTGGTTTTTAGGGCCACATTTGTGGCATATGGAAGTTCCCAGACTAGGACGCTATGGGTCCAATAGGAGCTACAGCTGCTGGCCTACACCACAACAACACAGGATTCCAGCCACACCTGTGACCTACACCACAGCTCATGACAACTCTTGACCCTTAACCCACTGAGTGAGGCCAGGGATCGAACCACATCCTCAAAGACACTAGCTAGGTTCATTTCTGCTGAACCACAACAGGAACTCCCAGATTACCTATTTCTTTGTAGTCACATTTTGACAATTTCTCAGCCAATGTTTTTCTAATGGGTCCCCCTGGAGAACTGATCATTTTGTGTATCTAAATGGTATTTCCGTTGGGTTCTAAGGAGTTCTGTGTGGATTGCTGACAGTGGAAGGACTGATTTCTTATGTGCCACATTCCTCCAGAGATAGATGACAGCCTCTCAGTTCAGTTCTTAAGAGTCATCAGGAGAAAGTGGTTTTAGTCATTAGATTCAGTGAAAAGAGCAGATTTAGGGACACATTATCAATGTATAACTTAATGAGAAAAACTGTGGATGCTCTGATGCTGGCTGACACTGCAGAACACCTTGCTTATTTATGAATAAACTGGCCCCATGCGAAAAAACAAAGACTGCCCCTTGAAAACAGCCCCTCCTGGTAAAATTCTGTCTTTGCCGAAGGGCAGAATCAATTAATCATCTTCAAATCACATCAGCAAATGTTAACATCAACTCTATGCATGTGGTAGAAAAAAATAAATGGAAATACTTTGGGGAAATGCAAATAAGAAAATGTAATACTTATATACTGGAGGCTAAAATGTGCTCTACAGTGGGATCTTTCTGAGCTCCAGGAAGTGAAATGCATGGCATCTTGTTAGAGCTGAAGAAATCCGTGTTATCCTTTCTAAGTACAGAGATAGTTCAACACAAAACATCTTGCTGGTATGACAACCAAATAGAACTCAACATAGAAACTGCATAATCACAGGGTTGAAAGAAATGGAATTTGTTCCTTCAATCAGTGCCACAATGAACTCTATTTAAACAAATACAAATATATGTAGGAAGAAATAGAAACAGAATATTTTGAAATGACAAAACCAAAAACAGCTGGATCATTTCAGCATGGCTGATCCTATTCTCTTGCCACAGCAATGTAATTTATAGCTTTGTTAAATAACTTTTGTTTATTAAAAAGAATCCAGGCAGATTGCTGATTTTTATTTCAATTGTAATAGCAATTTGAGCAAACAAATGACCACTTAAAGCCATGCTTTCATGGGGTATAATTTGTTTCAGAGTGCTACCATTTTAAATATGGATGCATTCACATATTTTTCTCACACC
Organism: Catagonus wagneri; assembly: GCA_004024745.2. NCBI lineage: Eukaryota > Metazoa > Chordata > Mammalia > Artiodactyla > Tayassuidae > Catagonus > Catagonus wagneri. Next base: position 30,513,432 of record PVHT020000521.1, on the reverse strand, counting down.
TGTTTGTTCAAGGACATTTAAAGAGCACTGCTTTATCCCCTTTAAATCAATGTACTTTTATGTGGTGTTTATAATAGCCATTCTCAGCTACCTCAGAAGAGCAGTGAATAGACCTATTTTGAGTGATTATATCTACAAGGCTTTAAGAAAATAATAGGTGGGGCTCCAGGAAGACCTGTGTACCAACCCTCTTGCAATGCTTATGCCCTTGCAGGGTAGATATCTGGCACCAGCAACCAATATATACACCAATTCATCCGTCCAAACAACTGTACATTCTTTCGACATTAATTGTAAATGTTTAGGCGAAGGTTACCGATCTACACGAAGGTGAGGTTAATAAAAATAGAAGTGTAGCATCTGATAAGGTAATTATTTTAGAAGTTAGAATCATAGGTCTCATAAGCCCATTAGATGTGGAACTGAAAGGCAATGGCCAAGTCAAATTGATCTACAGTTTTAAACCTCTGAGCTGTGGAGTGCCATCCAGTATGCCCTGAAAGAATAATTAGATGGATGACGGAATGCATTTTGGTAAGAAGATAGCATATTCATTTCTGGAAATGTTAAGATTGAGCCACAAGTGAGATATCCAAGTGACACAAATATACATTCCAAGGGCTGGCCTAGCTCAGTCAGATCACGATAATGCCTAAATATTACCCCTAAAACACACCAGATATTTTCAGAGCTCCACGTCTTTTCTCTAAGCCTCTTTGCACTAAGACAGATGACCTTTGAGGTCCTTTCCACCAGACAAAGCATGAGACAGTCTTCAGAGTTCCAGTGACTAATTCTCTTTTCTTTTTCTAGAAAACCCAGGTCTTCAACCACACAGTTCTGTTTCTAATTTAATCTGTGCATTTCTTTGTTCTACATTATAAAGTAGTTACTCTCTACTTCTGCATGCAGTCATGTGAGCGTAGAGAGAACTACAGTCTGTTTTCTGCTTTCTAGGGGGCTACATATCAAGTGGAAAGTGTACAATTAAGTACTAAAATAGATGAATTAATTCTAAGGCTTTCTAGTACTTTCTAAATCCCTTCTTTAAAGCTTTATCACATTGAAAAATTTCAGAGAGGGATGATTGTTCATTAGCCTCTAATGTCCTTGAAGGGAGAGGCATTGTCATATTTTTGTTTTGTCTGTCAAAGAGCTTTATTTATAATGGAGATGAAGGAACATGACTTTTAAGGATGGACGGTTAAGAGAGTACATAAGAAATACAGAAGCATGGGCAGTTCCCATTGTGTCTCAGTGGGTTAAGAACACAGCTAGTATCCTTGAGGATGCTGGTTCAATCCCTGGCCTCCCTCAGTGGGTTAAGGATCTGGCATTGCCATGAGCTGTGGTTAAGTCACAGATGTGGCTCAGATCTGGTGTTGCCGTGGCTGTGTTTTAGGCCAGCAGCTAGGACTCTGATTTGACGCCTAGCTTGGAAACTTCAATGTGCAGCAGGTGCGGCTCTAAAAAGACAAAAAATAAAAAATAAATAAGGTGACTGCTTTAGATAAGTAGGGAGGGAATATTAAAATGTAAGGCATTATTTTATGTTCCATTCATTCATTTAGTACTTATTTTAAATGATGAATAAACATCCCAAGCAGGAGGAAAAAAAAAAATCAGAGGAAGGTACAGAAGTGAAAAAGGGAACTAAAGATTCCTGAAATACTGACAGTTAGGACTCAGCAGAATGTGAGTCAGGGTTTGTATTTCACAAGGAGGGGTGACCCTGTTGAGGAGGGGGATTGCTTAAGCAAAGTAAGGTAGACCTGAGGGGGAGATTGCTAATTCTTGTAAAGTTCATTTGTGAAAGAGCACAAATGACCACATTTTTTGAAGCTAACCCACATGCTTCCCTGTCGTGCAAATTTTCAATTACTTTGCAGTATAATTCTGACAAGGTGGGTGCCATCCGAAAGTTATTTTGCTTTTTAAACAGCTACTGTGCAAATTAATAGCTTCATGGCACAGAGCAAGCATATTTCAGACCCCAGTGTTTTCCTTTTCCAGTTTAGAATATTACATATATATTTTCAAAATAGAGTTTTCAGAACTCCCAAAGATGCTAGCTTTGGAACTCTGAGTGTTGCCCCTTGTAAATTTCTGATTGGCTGCCATTAAAGCCATGTCCAAACTTGTGGGCACTGCAAGCTGTATGCCTTATTTTTAATTTATAAATTCTGTTGAAAAATCTCTGTAAAACATGATAGACAGGGTCATTTGAAGAAACTATGACACTCTTCAAGTAGCTGAGCTCCCTGAGTCTATAGCTACTGTGCCTTGTTGCAGCACTTGAAGCAAATAATACTCACAGCAACGTGCTTATTACTTGAGTGGGCTGCATCCATTCTAGTGAATCCCTGGGAGATTTGTGAATGGCATGTGAGTATGAAAACTGGTGGGTAGTTCTTAGACATGGAAAAATGAATTCATTTGTAGTGGTGTTCTACTCGGAGAATGATATAATCTTTGGTCTGTTAAAAACAAAAGAAAACCTCAGAGTAAATAAGATTGATGTTTCTGTACAGGACTTGTTCAGGAGCCTCCAGACTTGTTAGAAAGGTTCAGGAGAAAACAGTGCAATGGGCATAGCTCGTTCTCTGCTTTGTAGCTATGATCCTATCGAGTCACTTGATCTCTGTAAATCTCAGTTTTTTCATCAAAAAGTTGAGCAGTGAAACTTTAGTGGTTCTTTGACTATCAGTGAGATAACTAATTACCACCTGGGAAGTGGTAAACCTTCAGTAAATAATAGTGAATTAACTCCCCCATATTCTTAATATTCTCTTCACTGTGTCTTGTCAGACTACATAAGGTTTCATCATCCTCAGGGATGCAGAGCTTCAAATGTGCCCACAGGCTTCCCGGAACTCTCTTTCTCTGTTCCCCTGATCACATCCAGCCGTTAGGTTCCACTCTTCATTTGTTTTCAACACTGCCTCGTGGTGTAAGTTGCTGTACAAAATAATGCCATCAAATTGTGGATCTTTTGCATCAGGAATAGTTTCTGATATCAGTGTTTGACACTTATTAAGATTCTAGGAGGGCTCCTGTCGGATAAATTACTCCTTAGTTCTCTCCAGTTAACTAGCTGGCCTAGATTCTAGCCTGTGTCTTGAATCTCCTCCCGAGTTATCCTTTACCACAACTTCCACTGTTTTTAAGAGTGTCTTTAGGTTCAAACTTCTTCACTCTTTCTTGTAAAGAAATCCAGTTCCTTGGGAAGAGATTAAGAGCTCTCCGTTTCACGTCCTCCTTCTCTAAGCAAAATCTGTAAACCAGAACTCTGGTGTAGGATGTGGGGACCATGGGAAGCTGAGTGACACCACTGGTCTAGGAGGCAGGTTAGATAAAGACCCTTTTGGCACACTCTTCCTGGCACAAAACCACTGCCTCATGCTCAAGGCAGGGATGATCACCCAGGAGTTAGCCTACGAAAGAGGAAGCTGGGGACAGGGTAAAAAACACTGACATCCTGTTTCTTGCAGGAATGAAGTCTTCTGTATGAGAGAAGAGGGCAGAGGGAGGCTTGTATTCTTGGCTGGAGCAACCTGGAGTGGTGTTTCTACCTCACTGAGACTGAAGCAGACAGGGAAGGCAGTCTTGGTTCAAACACCACAAACTTTCACCTTTCTTACCAAATTTCTGCTGATGTTCTTGAATGGCTGTTTATTCATTGACTGTTTATCCTTCAGACCTTATTTTCCAGAGAACTTAAATTTTTTTTTTTCTTTTTAGGGCTGTACTTGTGGCACATGGAGGTTCCCAGGCTAGGCGTTGAATCAGAGCTGTAGCTGCCAGGCTACACCACAGCCACAGCAAAGTAGGATCCGAGCCGTTTCTCGACCTGCACCACAGCTCACGACAATGCTGGATCCTTAACCCACTGAGTGAGGCCAGGGATTGAATCTACATCCTCATGGATGCTAGTCATATTTGCTAACCGCTGAGCCAAGACAGGAGCTTCTTAAATGGTAATTTTTGAATATAGTTTTTACTCCATTCGTTGGAGAGAGGATCAGTGGACCCCCCAACACTGTTATACTACAGGTAGATCTCTTCTGGTTATAGCTTCATGGACATTAGTTTTTATGCATCCACATTGAAATCATTGAAGAAGAAATAATATAGTAATTGGGATTTAATTCAAAATATTAGGAATGTGTTTAGAGATGTGGGTGAAATAGGCTTAGGAATAATTAAATTGAGTATAAGATGAACCAAGTTTATTAAATATTTCCTTCTCTTTTTCTTACTTTCTCCCTCCTTCTTTATCCTTTTCTCTCCAAACATATATATATGGGTGTGTGTGTGTGTGTGTGTGTGTGTGTGTGTGTGTGGTATGTGCAGTTTCAGACAATATCTGGTTCATATAAGAGAAGCCTGCTCAGTAGCTGCCTCTGGTGTCTGGGGTAGGGAATGTACAAGAAAAACTCAGCTTTTAGGATTTATCTTTTTTGTCTAAAAATGTTTTAGATGATTCTGAAATATGGCCGTATTTCTAATTTGAATCTATTAATATACTGCAGTGCATTATCTGGTAAAAAGACGACCTGTTCAAGATCCGTGAGTAAATTAGTGACAGAGTTATTAACTCTGAGAATGGGATCCACACCCTCTAACATTTGACTCCTAATCCAGGACCCACTGATATACTGCTACACCGTCATCCTGATTTTAGGATGGTTTCTTCTATTCTTCAGATAAGCAGGGAAGGGCCCATTAAAAATTATTTGAGAACATGTAGTTACCAAAAAAAAAAAAAGAAAGAAAAAATATTTTGGAGAATTGAAATTAGCATGTACCTGCTTCATGCAAAGTTGTAGCTAAAGCCTGACTTTGATTTAAATTACTTTTGGAAGAAGAAACATGGTTGTGAGCAGGGAAACTAAATCATCTTATCAAAAGGAGCCCACATTGTGACATCTACTGATTGTGATCCATATCTGCCTAGGTAATATATTTATTTAACTTAGGACTTCTGGGTAAAATGAATCTTTGTGTAATTTTTTCAATAATAGCAATAATAATGATATATGTTCTCATAAGAAATATAAATGAGTAGGTCATGTATTATAAAATCACAGACTGAACAAAAATGGGATATTTAAAAACTTTAATAAATCTTAAATATTCCATAAAAGTCTTCATTTCTCAATGCTCCTTAGGCATCATAGCAGTGCTATAATGTTTAACAATTATCTTTATATTTCTTTTTCCTTCTTTTTTTTAACAGCTCTGGTTTGTAGTATTTGCCAACTTCTGTGACATAAATACTCTGTTGATGTGCAGTCCCACTGTGGCTCAGAAGATTAAAAACCCAGTGTTGTCTCTGTGAGGATGTGGGTTGGATCCCTGGCCTCACTCAGTGGGTTAAGGATCCTGCAGTACAGCAAGCTGCCCTGTAGGTCTCAGATGTTGCTTGGATCCGGTGTTGCTGTGGCTGTGGTGTAGGCCTGCAGCTGAAGTTCCAATTCAATCCCTAGCCTAGGCACTTCCATATGCCATGGATGCCACTAAAAAAAGAAAAAAAAAAATTCTGTGATTGAGTTCAACCTACCAATGGATTAACAATGACACAACAGAATTCCTGAAAATTTGGGATTTGGATCTCACAGGCTGGCATGTCAGCCCTAGCACATCCACTGAGCTCACTCCCCAGTGGGAGCATAGGTATTTGAAAATCAAGCCAAACTTAGCCCTAGGCTTTTAGTGACAGTAGTGACAAATGGAGGGTTTGAAGATACAATGTCTAGTTTTATGTGTCAACTTGTCAGGGCTATGAAGTTTGTCAAACATTATTCTGCGTGTGTCTGTGAAGAGGTTTCTAAAAGAGATTAACATTTGAACTGGTAGACTGAGTAAAACAGACCCTCCCCAGTAACGTGGGTGGTTCTCATGCAAAGACGTGAAAAAAACCACAAAGACGGAGGAAGGAAGAACACTTTCTGCCTGAATGTTTGGGCTGGCCCTTGAACTTGAAATGAAGTTGGCTCTCGTACGTTGAGCCTCCTAGCTTTCAGACAGAAAATTACACCGTCAGTTTCCCTGGCTGTCACGTGTTTGGACTCAACCTAGATATACCATAAGTCCTGGCTTTTCCGCCTGCCCATCACAGATTGTGGGACTTAGCCTCCATAATTATAGGAGCCAATTCTTATTATCTGTCTATCTATCTATCTATCTATCTGTCTATCTATCATCATCTATCTACCATCATTTCCTATTGGTTCTGGAGAATCCTGGCTAATGTACCTTTTATCAACACTGTTTAAGCAAAATGCCTAAAACTCTTCTGTGCTTAGTTTAAGTCTTATACCTGGCATAAATGCGTTTCTACCTCTATCAGCCTGGAATAAATGCCCTCATTTCTAAACTTATGATATATTTAATTAAAATAACCACCATTTGCTGAGGCCCACTAGAGTAACATGTACCAGGCACTCTTGGGATATTTGCACTTATTGTTTTGAAATTTTATGAAAATATTGCCTTGATAGGAACAACATATACAAAAAAGAATCATAAACTTTGTTTCAGTGAATTAAGGACCTTGTAGCATTTACAATCCAGTACCCAAATACTCTATTCAAAGCCTATCTCACACCAAAGACCACAGTCTTTCTACCTAATTTTCTCTTTTTATGCCTCTTTTTTGAATGTTGGATCTCAATCCATATGCATCAGCCCTACTCTCCAAAGAATATTAGCATATTTATATATATTGTTGGGGAGTGGGAGAGAAGGGAATTAAGGTAGGTGGAATATCTCGGTCACACACCATACTGGCAGCTGTTTTTCCATTAATTTCATGCTCCTAACAAGACTGGATGTAGCACTGTTGGTATTATTCCTATTATACAGATGAAGAAATAGGCTCAGATGATTTCCTATGATCAGGCACCTAGTGTGTGGCCAAACAGAAGTTAAAACCCTGTTCTCAAATGGTTTGTGCTCCTTGCACTATCTGAATATTCTTTATAGACATTGTAGTCGTGTGACTTCCATTAAATCATAGGGTCATTGTATAGTGTCTTCCCATGTGTCATTCTTTCAAGCACCGGGATTCCAGTGAAATTGCCTTACTGAGAATTAAGATGATAAAATCGGCAAGTATTACAAGGATTCCCCACATTACACGAGAATGATGGGTTGCTCTGCCGCTTCTGGATATGAAGGAATAGTGAGGGTAGGGGTGACTGAAAGGTGTCTGTCCTTCTGCCTTCTCACACTCACAGGCTTTTCTCCAGCTCACAGTGCTTAAGGTGGGAGGGAAAATGCTTAGATGATGTCTCAGGGAGGCTGGTCTAAGCAGAAGGAATGGTGTGCAGTCTGATTAGCAGTGACTACTGGGACCTCACCCCATTGTCACTTTCTTCCTGCCCAGTTTGTCACAGCCTCTAAGGTGCCACCATTGGATGATATTTCTGTAACTCTCAGAGGTAGGTCCCTGAAGCTGGATGGGATTTCATTCTTTGTGTAGAGCAGTGGATGAGAGAGTAGATATTGACATGGGGCTCTCTTTGCTGAACTCTGCCTTGGACAATTTTCTTCACATAGCTAAGCTTTAATCCCTTGTGAAAAATGTGCAATGATATAGCTTGATAATTACTCCTGACAATGGCCTTCACCAAAGTAGGAAATTACAAGAGGAGGTTAAATATATAGACCAAACTATCCTAAAATTCGCTAAGGTATTTACAAATATTAAAGTCTAATTTTTGGCCATCCCATCTTCCTTCATTTACTATTGAGGGAAAATAATCACGTATTTACATTGCCTTAAGTTATGGAGCACATTCCATCATTAGTTAGCAATTAAATGAAATTAGAGTAATTTTCTTGGCTTTGCAATTACGTTGTTTTAGTACATATTTCTCAGTCAGTAAGGCTGGAAAATTATTTGCTCATTCCATTTGACTTTCTGTATGAAGTCATGAAAATAAATTGGACTGATTATTGGCTGTTTTAAATGAAAATGGAGAAAAGAGAGAATGTGAATATTTTCTCAAGAACGTAAGTACAGGGTTGTATAAAAATATATACTCTTTTCAGTTGAAAAAGTTTTCAGTTGGGCTGAGTGAGAGAAATGTTTTTTAATAAGGCAGAGCTGAGAGGCCATTTTAAGTGAATTATAAAAAATCAGTGAAAACCAATAGCCTCCCATTTCTCTCTACAGATGTTAGCTCTGCAGTGGGTCTGTGGCAGCCTTCTTACTGTTACCAGGGATTCCTTGCTAGACTGTTTCTTAAGAAAATACATTCTATATTTCTTTGTTGTAAATGTGCAAAGTGTCTGCAGAATGTTTCCTATTACTCATAAGCAAGTGTTGCTGATTATTCTCTTCTAAAAATGAAGAGTATTGACCAAAATCCTTACGGCAATAGAGAATGGTGGGGTGACTTTAAGTAAGAACTTCACTTTGAGTTGAACTTGCTCCTGGAATCACCCATCCCCCAGGTTCCAGCACGTGAGTTCAGTTAGCATGGCTGAAGGAGGTAGGGCTCACTGCTTCCATGGTAAACATGATGTTCTCAAGCTTTTTCTGGGACAAATTCCTAAACAGCAAAATGGCAGCCTTGGAATTATTTGGTGGTGAGAGACTCAGAAAATGTTAAACTCCATTGCTCATCTATGTATCTTTCCACAGCTTAATTTTACCTAGGAAGATGGAAACATGGACTGGGTGATAGTCTGGTTTTCTTTAGGCTGCACATTCATATGAATGGTTTAATGAAGCTAAGCCACTTTGAGAATTAAGCTGCCATTGTTCTCCTGATAGTCTTGTAGGTGTTATTTCATTGGAAGGCTGAGAAAGAGTAACACTCTTTCAACAATTGATAATACAAATGTGAATTTCAGTGCTATTCTATACCAATCACTCTGTATACTTTAAAAGTTATGAAAAAGGAACTTAGAATTATCTAGATAGCCTAGAGGATCTTTGGAGTGAGTAAGAATTAAGCTTATCATTTAAAGATGAGGCAAAAGAACAAAAGCTGTGAAGTGTCAGGCTCTGCCTCAGACACTATTATATACTAGGTATGTAAACATCTTCTAAGATCACAATAATGATTACACAAAGGCTTTATTATTACCTTTTTTCAGATGATGTAATTAATGCTCTCGGAGAAAATCTCCTACAAAATGGGGGAGGGACAGGATCTCCTCCAAATGGAATTTCTCTGTCCCCAAGCCACCAGGATTAATTCTATTGAGACAGGGGTCTTTCCATTTTGCAAAAAACAAAAATGATCAGTGCACATCTTCACCATCTCTGCTTAGATTAAAATGCAAGTTTATTGCCCTCTAAGGAAACCTAGTTTCTCAAAATCCTGACCTCCCAATAGTAGTCATTATGCCCTCTTCCTGGCCCATTTCATCATCAGTTGGCAATCACTAATCTGCTTTAAATTTCCACTATTTGCCTGTCAAATTTCTGAGCATTTATTATAAACAGACACACCATTTTTTTTGTGACTGGCTTCTTTCAGATAGTGTAATGTTTTCAAAGTTCATTGCAGCGTTGGTGGTATAGTGGAAGCATAGCTGCCTTCCAAAGTTCATATATGCCATACATTAAAGTTATATATGTATATATAAAGTTAACTATAAAAGTTCAGACATCAGCACTCGTTCTGTTGAATGCCAAACAATATATTCATTGCATCAAAATGAAACATTGTATATATTTATTCTCAGTTGTTGGTATTTGAGTTGCTTGGCTATTACAAATAACAGCATTAAGTAAATTTGTTTAAAAGTTTTGTGTGTATATGTTTTCATTTAGTTTTTGTATATACGCCGGGGTAAAATTTTTGGATGACATGGCAACTCTATGTTAAACATTTAGAAGAACTTAAAATTGTGTTCCAAAGCAACTGCACCATTTTACATTCCCACAACCAGTGTATGAGAGCTCAAATTTTTCTACTTCTATGCAGCACTTATTATTGCTTGCTTTTGTTTTTTTATTATAAGCTTCCTAGTGGTTGCAGATTGTACCTCCTTCTTGCGGTTTTGCTTTGCACTTTCCTAGGGATTAATGATATTGAGCAACTTTCCTGTGCTTATTGGCTATTTGTACATATTCTGTGGAGAAATGTCTACTCAGATCCTTTGCCAATTTAAAAATTGCGTTTTTTATAATTGAGTGCTAAGTACTTTTTATATATTCTAAATATCAATCTAGTATCAGATCCATGACTTGCAAATATTTTCTCCATTTCTGTGGATAGGCTATTGACTTTATGGTGTGTTTTGAAAGAAAAATGTTCTAAATTTTGATGAAATCCAGTTTATCTGTTTTCTCTGTTGTTACTTGTGTTTTTGGTGGCATGTATAAGAAATATTTGCCTAATCTAAGCTCACAAAGAATTAAGCATATTTTTTTATCTAAGAGTTTGAAAGGTTTGGCTCTTACAGTTATGTTCTTTGAACTGTGATGAGTTAATTTTTTTAATATAATATGAGTTAAGTGTTCAGCATTATTCTTTTGCATGTGGATCTTTCCTTATTTTGAAATTGAGCATTGAAGTGAGTAACTTTTTTTCTGGATTTTCAGTATGTTTTCATTGATCTATATGTCTAATCCTTTGGTCAGTACCAGTATTTCTTGCTTATTGATTTTCTTGACTATCATAGCTTTGTATTAGATTTTTACATGGGAAAGTGTGAGTCCTCCAATTTATTCCTCCTTTATCAATATTTTTTTGGCTATTTTGAGTACATTTCTTTCCATATGCATTTTAAGATAATATTGTAAATATTTACCAAAAAAAGACATCCAGGATTTTATAGTGCTTACACTGACTCTATAGATAAATCTTAGGAGTACTGTCATGTTGACAACATTAGGTCTTCCAATTCATGAACACAGAATTTCTTGTTGGTTATTTAGGTCTTTGATTTTTTAAATGATATTTTGTAAATTTCAGGTTCAAATTTTGAGCTTCTTACGTTAAATGTATCCCTGTTTTTTTAATGCTATTGTTGGTGGAATTATTTTTGTAATTTTATTTTCATATTGTTCATTTGTAGTGCATGTAAATATAATTTATTTTTATGTTGTTAATTTATACTGCTGCTTTGCCAAACTTGTTTATTAGCTTGAAAAGTTTTTAAGTGAATATCTTAAAATTTTACATATTCAAGAATATGTCATTACACATCAAGATATACTTATATTTTTCTTTCCTACTTGAATGCATTTTTTCCATTTTCTTACCTAATTGCCCTTGTCAGAACTTTCAGTACTATGTTGAATAGAACTGGCAGAAGTAATATCTTACTATTGTTTCTGATCTTAGAGGAACAATTTTGTTCTCTAACAGTTAAGTACGGTGTTTTGTTTTGATTTGGTAGATGACTGTCATCAGGTTAAGGAATCACCCTGTACTTCACATTTGTTGAGTGTTTTTATCATGAAAATGTGCTGGATTTTGGAAACTGTATTTTATGCTTCTACTTCGATTATGAACTGATTTTTATTTTATTGATATAGCTATAATTGATATTAATTGTAATATAATATTACTATATTTTTGGAAGTTAAGCTAGCTTTACATTAGTGAGTTAGATCCATTTTGTCATAATGTATAATCATTTTATCTGGTTTTGGATTCAGGTTTTCATTATTTTTCTGAGAAATTTTGTATTGATATATCAGCCTATAGTTTTCTCTCTTACGATGACTTTCTTTGATTTTGCTATCAGTGTAATACTACCTTATATAATGAGTTGAAAAGTGTTCCCACTTTTATTTTCGTGTTTGCGAAGTTTTATGTTTTATTTTGTTGTTGATCTTTTGTCTAATTATTCTATCCAATACTGAGAGTGAGTTATTAAAGTTTTTGACTATTATGGCTGAATTGTCTGTTTATTCTTTAAATGCTTTTCTTTTTTGCTTTCGTTTTTTTAGGTCTGTTTTTTGGTGCATATTATTTATAATTGTTATATCTTCCTTATGTCAACCTCCTTTCCTGCCTCCTTTTGTAGCAAATGGATGCTTGCTATTGTAGTGTTTTAATTCCATTAATAATTTTTACTCAATTTTTAGTCTTTTTTAAGTTATTGCTTTAATGTTTACCTTGTACATTTTAACTTACCAAAATCTACTTGCGATATTACTGAATTAATTTAGTGAGTTAAAAACATATTGCTTTTTTATAGTTCCATGTCATTTTTCTTCTTTCTGAGTTATTACCACATGTGGCTAGGGTACAGACCCAACAATATGTTTTAGAATTATTGCACTGCATAATTTTATGTCTCTTTAAAATGCCAAAAAGAGAAGGAAAGAATCATATATTTTTAGTGTATGCTATAATACTGAGCTCCTTATTTACCATTTCTGGCTCTCTTCATTTGTTCCTGTTGGTTTGATTAACCATCTGGGATTATTTCTTTCTTTCAGTACAGCTTTGCTCCCACCCATCAACTTTTTGGTGTTATTATCCATTGTGTGACATTTGTATATATTTTAAGTCCAGTAATTACCTACATATTGCTTTATTATTTTTGTAAAATTGATTCATAGGAAAAAGAAGAGATATGAATTTTTGATTTGTCATAATTACATAAACAGCTTTATCAGTGCCCCTTTTTGGTGGGTGGGTATGTGCATTCAGTTTACATCTAGTGTAATTGGTTTTCAGCCTCAAGATCATCTTGTAGAATTTTTTATAAGTCATGCCTGCTAAAAATTTCTCTCACTTTTTGTTAACTATGGAATGGTTAACCTTTATTTCTTCCTAAACTGTCAAACTGGGAAGTTTTGTCAACAGTACTAGCTAAACCCTTTTTAGCCATCCTCAACAAAGTGCCAGACACACGAGTGCGAGCATCTTAGCTCCTCCAGGTGAGCCAATCCACTCGCTGAAAATTCTTTCTGTGGTTACTATATGCAACAGAAGAATGCCACAGGGAATCATGTAATGAACAGTCTTTTGACTTAGTCCATTGGGGCTGCTGTCATAAAAATACCACACACTGGGTAGCTTATACACAATAGAAATTTATTTCTCACAGTTCTTGAGGCTTAGAAGTCCATGGTCAAGCTAGCTGTAGGTTCAGTGTCTGGTAATAGATGATTTCTGGTTCATAGATGATGCCTTCTTACTGTGTTCTCATGTGGTAGAACAGGTGAGAAATCTTTTATAGGAGCATGAATCCTGTTCAGGGGGAAATGCCCGCATAATCTAATCACCTTCAAAATTATCACCTCCTAATATCATCATCTTGTGCAGCAGGTTTTCAAAATATGGATTTTGTGAGGATTCATTCAGTCTACTGAATGAAGAGAGGAAGAAAAAGCTGAAGAGTATCATACTGAGGACATATCGGCTCTCTGACATTCTGACTATGATCTTCTGTTATTTATCTATCATCCATCTATCATCATCATCTATTATCTATCATCTATATATCTATCATCTATCTACCTATCTGTCCATTACTTCTTTCTTTCTTTCTATCTATCTATCTATCCATCCATCCATCTATCTATCATCACTCTGTCACCTATCCATCTCTGCCTTTATTTTTTCTTTGTCTTACTCTCTCAGCAAATCAGGATTCACCAAAAGAATTTTAGAGCTCACTAATGGATTATTCACAACTTACAACTCCAGCCTTGTCTATACTAGGTCTTTTGCTTGTTGGGAAATAATGAATAATATATAATCCTCCATCAAATTGTTGATAACTTGACAACTATTTAATCAATCACTCTGCAAGAGTTCTGAATTAGGAAGCAAAAGGTCATTACTCCCAGGCAATAAGGACCTCAGATTTACACTTTGTCACAGTTCTAAATTAAGTTTAACTTATTTATAAATGAATAGTTAAGAGTGAGGTCATGCCTATTACTGCTTAGACAGTATTTTCCATATTTTAAAAAATGTAACATCTCTTTTTCTCTGGATAACATTTAATTGCACTTATTTATAATGTACAAGTGAGTGTTTATGGAGCATTGTCTCAGCAAGACCTCTGGAAGCTGTTGGACACATCATCTAACTCTTCTTCTGGAAGAGAAAGAAAGTCCCTAGTCTTCTTTGTGTGATATCTGCAGAGTAAAGGCCAGAGATGACACCAAGATAAGCAGGCTTTTTTCTCTTCTTAGGTAAGGAGGAAATAAAGTAGAACATTTTAATATTTATTTACATTTCTTTTAACTAGACATGCCTTCCTTGAGAGCAGAAGAAATAAGGGTCCATCCAGAAATCTCCAAATGGGAGTCAAAAGTTCATGTTTTCTGTACCATTCCTTAAAATATTTTTGGCAGCCAAGAGAGGCGGTTTGTGAAAGAGGTTTAATAGGGTAACTGAAGTGAGTGGGAAAGCACTAAACTCTAACACCAAGGGACAGTAACAGCAATTTTTCACGAATATGTCTTATATATCCAGCTATATTTATAGATAATTTTCCTCATGATTAAATAAGAAGTAAAGTATTACAATATCTGAGTACCACTGTTGAATATTGAACACACCTTCTTTTTTTAATTTTTCCATTATAGCTGATTTACAGTTTTCTGTCAATTTTTCAACCATACAGCATGGTGACCCAGTTATGCATACATATATAGATTCGTCACATGTGATTAGACATGGTTCCTATACAGCAGGATATCCTTGCTTTTCCATCCCAAAGGCAATAGTCTACAACTACTAACTCCAGCCTCCCAGACCATCCCACTCCCTCCCCTACCCTTTTGGCAACCACAAGTCTGTTCTCCAAGTCCGTGCTTTTCATTTCTGTAGAAAAGTTCTTTTTTGCAGTTTATTAGATTTCAGATATAGGTGATATCATATGGTATTTGCCTTTCTCTTTCTGACTTACTTCACTCAGTATGAGGGTCTTTAATTTCATCCATATTGCTGCAAATGGCATTATTTTATTCTTTTTATGGCTGAGTAGTATTCCATTTTGTATATATAGCACATCTTCTTAATCCAATTATCTGTCAATGGACATTTGGGTTGTTTCCATGTCTTGGCTATTGTGAATAGTGCTGTAATGAACATGCGTGGAGCATACCTTCTTAAAACATTTAGAAACTTGAAAGTCCAAAATATCTTACAAAATGATGACTTTCCTGGATAATGTGTTTTGTGGGGGAAGTTTAGTCATGTTTCTAGGAAAATTTATAACTGCAATGAATGTGGCTTTTGAAATCTATTATGGTGATTTGATAGAGAGCAATCAAAATTATAAAGCTTCACATTGAATGCTCCCTTTGGGAAATAGACTTTCTTCATTTGAGTAGGCCTGTTTATATGCCAAAGAGGGAGAGGGTTTTACTTTCATTGCCCATGGACTGAGAAACATGAAACATTGAAGTAGTATGAGCCCAGAAGTCAACTTAATGATTTGCTCAAGGTCATTCAGCTGGTCAGTGTGACCCATGCCAATTCTTGGTTCTAGATCCCAGGTCAGTAAGCTACTGATGACTTTATCGTATAACTAAATTCACCTTTTCTGTATGAAAAAAATTTGTTTCAGTTAAGAGAGGTATTTATCTCTAAGGTAATTTCTCATATATATTATACAGATTTTCCATTATAAAGATAAGAAAACTGATCAAAAAGTTTAAACAGTTTGCCTAAAATCAAACATCTAACACATGACAGAGCTGATGCAAAATCTTTGGATTCCATTTTTTGCTGCCTTTAGAAATATTAGGCAAGACCATCTACTATTAGAAGTGAAATAGTTAGTCCATACATAATTAATCCAAAAAGAATTTAGCTTTTTATAGTAAAAAATGCAATATATATAGGCCACAATAGTTTATTATGATTTTTTAATGTCCACATCCATGGATGTGGATGTTCCTGGACCAGGATCAAATCTGAGCCACAGTTGCAACCTATGCCACTGCAGTCAGAATCTTAACCCACTGTGCCACAGTAAGAACTCCAATTTGTTAGGATTTTTATCTTTTGGATCCTTTTGCCAATCCATTTGATGTCTTTGAGAATATAAATTTTAAAGAACATATGTTAAATTCCATCTAATGATATCCATTTAATTAGTCCATTTATATCTTTTATTTGCATTATTTGCTTTTTACTGCAAGGATACAATTAATATTTAAATTTTATTGTGCAAACTCCACACACCCATGCTATACTCCAATTGGCAAGTGTATGCTTCTGATCAGAATCTTGGCAAAATCACTGCCTCATGCAGTGTCTGGAGTCCAATTTTCTTTGTTTAGTCCACTAATACCATTTGCAGTGTTTTGAAAGGTAACCTGATAGCTGTTCATCTAAGTAACTGACACAGCTAAGGCTCACATGAGCCCCTGCATTTACCTCCTTCACAAACCATTAGCCAAAGCAATTTTATTTCACTTTCCTGCTAACTTTTTCTTCAAGTTGCTGATTTCCTTGGCAACTGGATTTGGTAGACAAAGGGCTGGTGGATAAGGTGAATAAGGGCTGGTGTTTATTTTATAAAACTCAAATTCAGCTTTCAATCTAATTCTTCAGTGTTGAATGTGGTGTCTGCACTTTTGAGAAAAAGGACTTACTTAAGACATTATTTCCTGTCTTTGAGTATGACATTCTTATTAGACATAGACAGTGTGAGATGATCCATATGATGTTGTTATCTCTGTTTGTATGGCTTGTTTCTTCCAATCCAAGTCAATATAATGATAATTTTCAGTTTCTTTTTCATGGTATAAAATCAATGTATTGCATTAAAGATGTTTCTTTGTGAAGAGTAATAGATTTCAAATACAGTACTGTCGAACTTTGGATTTTGACTGTGTGATTGGCCTATCAAAATCTATATGAAAATTATCAACTCTGTAGTGCAATTTAGCATCAGAACGGGGCCTAGGGTCTAAGGGAAATTCATAAGAGGATTTGAAAGAAATATCATATCCATTTCATTGCCCTTCATGCTTGTTTGTTTTAGGTAATTTATGATTATTGGTGAACTGAAAGTATTATTGGTTTTGTTTTTCCAATGTTACACAATTAAAAGGAGACATAAAATGCAGTTGAATCAATCAAGTATATTTGTTGATTACTTAATACTCTTGAACACTTGACTTCAACTTCTTTAACTTTGATAATTAACCAAATCAATTTATGAATGGACCTCTTCATTATTTCACACTGGAAGAAACTCTAAACAGAAAGATTCTGTGATTTGTCCAAGGTCACACAGATTTTTAAGTGTAAATAATTCAAATGCAAAATTCTTAATCACCAGGAGTTCATATAATTAAAATCATTGTTTATGAAATATAATGTGGGTATTTAAACATGAAATGACTAAATAACCATATGTATTTGTGTATGGTTTTTCCTCTTCTCTGTTTTCAAATTCAGAATCCAAATAATTTTTTTTAAAGTAATTTTTTGTTTTAATTTATTCTCACTTGATTCCATTGGGTCAGAATTTAGAAAAGATATTAGTAGATTCTTAGAACCTAGGCTTGTGATGAAACCAAATGTTCTATTTTTTATTGTTTGCCATTCTTCTGAACTCCCTCCTCTATTGATGTTCTTCTCATATTCAGTTGTAGCATATGTCGTTTTCTCAGTACCGCTTAGTATCTTAGTATTCTCCTCTCTCTCTAGCTTCAACTTCCCTGTCTTCTTGGTCACTTCCTGCTTTGCCTGGATTCAATGAACATTTTCCTACAACATTCTCTTTGAAAAGCTCTTTCTTCTACTCTACATTTTATTTTTGCTGATTTTAAATATTCTTTTCATTTCGTATATATCCCATGTTCTTACGATTTGCAAATATCTGTTTGTTTCCATGAGTCATTTCCATGTTTACTTATCTTTCTCACATGGATTTACTGACATCACCTCAAAATAGTCTTCTAAAAGACTCATCTACTTTCAGAAAGAGGAAGAAGACTTGCTCTTCTTATGCTCCCCATCTTGACTAATATTACAAGTAACAATTTCAATAAGTTATGTGAGATAAATTATTTGACTTCTCCCTCTGAGAGGGACACCTATTTATTTTCTTTCTTTCTTTTTTCTCTGTTTCCCCAGTGCTGCTGTTTTCTGCCTTGTGGGCTGTGATGGCTCTGCCCATGTGCATCGGTGCTCTCGCTGTCTTGCACTTTCTTGCTAATACCTTCATCTTCCTTCCTCTGTTATTGCCCCTGCCTTTCAAAGTCCATCCCGGGTTATTCTTATTGCTTGGACTTTAATCCATTGTTGCTAAAGCTAAGTTTTTGTGTATGACTATGTAGACGATAAAACCATACGAATTGAAGCTCCTACTTGGGTTACCTGAAAATCCTACGAAGAAAACTGAGTGTCTCACTTTTTTTTTTCTTTTTAGGGCCACACCTGAGGCATATGGAAGTTCCCAGGCTAGGGGCTGAATCAGAGCTAGAGCTGCTGGCCTACACCACAGCCACAGCAACACTGGGATCCAAGCCACATCTGCGACCTATACCACAATTCCTAGCAATGCTGGATCCTTAGCCCACTGAGAGAGGCCAGGTATCAAACCCGCATCCTCATGGACATTGTGTTGGGTATTTAATCTGCTGAGCCACAACGGGAACTCCCTTCTTACTGTTTTGATAAGGATAATTTCTAGCCTTAATCATGCAGTTCAACTTTGATCCCTCTCTTTCTTGGTAGATAACTCTAGATTTCTATTCCTGAGACAGGAGATATCTTCGAGCGGAAGTTAGCCAATCTTATCACTGCACTACCAGAAATTTACCTGTATGTCATTCCATCCTGACTCCTTCCCTTGTTCAGCACCTCTTTGTCCCTTAAATATTCACGTACTCATGTTTCCAGTGCACCTAGGCTTCCTGGAAACTATTAGTACAGATTTCTCACAAGAAATCTGCCAGGTACGTCCCTTTCCAAAAGGCCCCTGAGTTATTTTGACGAATTAGGATAGAGAAACAAAGAATCAAATCCTCCCTTAAAAACTAACCTCTATGACTCTGTCCTATTGAGTACTGAACACATTTTAAAGGCCTTTTTCAAGGGATTTTTACAAATTGAAAAGAAGTACCCTTAGAGCAAGCCCTGCTGGTTACTGTTTACTTTTCTTCCAAGGTGCTTCCATGAAAAGTGGGCTTTAGTTTTTGCCGATATTTTACTTCTCTTGAGTGGGAATTCTGCATAGCAGTGTTATAACTTCATCTTGTTTAGGAGAAAAATGCTTTGTAATACATAGAAACTATTTTTATGGTCAGATTTCATTGATCAAGTTCAAAATAATTATAAATCTTTTTGCAAAAGTTCATTCTATATTTAAACATAAAATATCTGGAAGGACACAATTTACCACTTTCCAAAAGATATAATTATGATAATATATTTTTATAAAATTCTTATGCACAGGCTGACATGCTCTACCTTTTCTTTGTCATTGAAGATAATAAAGAAGATAAACTTAAGATATAAAATATTATGGCTTCAAATTTAACCCCCATGCTGCTTCCAAAAAATCATATTAAAACACAAATCTGATTAAGTCATTTTATGTTCAGAACACTTTTCTGTGTCCCATAAACCTCAGAATAAATTAAAAATTTTTAGAACGGCTTAGATTCTTTAAAACGAGTCTTTGCTTAACTGTCATTATCTCTTTCTGTCCCAATTCTTGTGACTGTAGTTGTCACAGTACAGAAATATTCTGTGTAATTCCGTGCCTTTTGGTCTGCATATTTTCAGCTTCTTTCGCAACGAAGGAAAGTCAGATCTTTCCTCTGATGGTTATCACAATTTTTAAAGTGAATGATTTAATAAAAATTCATTAGCTTTCTAAACTATTCTTCATATTCTGTGCCTCCACTCTTTTTCCACCACAACACCTTTGCCTGGGACTGTTCATCATAGAATAATATCTCTACATCTCTTTTCCTTTTTCCAAACTCTTGCCTCTCCATCCCTCATTCTAATATCAAAAGAATGATCTCTTAAAATACATCAATCTACCCTCTCTTTGGAAAGTACACACTAAATTGTCATTACCTAAAGAACTAAGGGCTAAGCTGTTGGCACTGTAATGAAAACATCCACAATATGAGTTCAAACTACCTCAGCTTATATATTCCTATGCTACCTCCATGAATTCAATTCCAAAGAGGCCCAACTAGTCACCATTTCCCTGAGTACTTTTTCATCTCTACTGTTGGTTCATGTTAAGGAATCTAAAATCTGGCACAAATGAACCTATCTAGAGAACACAAACAGACTCACAGACATAGAGAACAGACTTGTGGTCGCCAAGGGGGAGGAGGGAGGGGCTGGGATAGCCTGAGATTTGGCGGTTAGTAGATGCAGATTATTATATTTACAATGGACAGGCAATGAGGTCCTATAGCACAGCACAGGGAACTATGTCCAATCTCCTGGGATAGAACACAATGAAAGATAATACGAGAAAAAGAATGTGTATATATATGCGTGTGCGTGTGTATGACTGGATCACTTTTTTGCACAGCAGAAATTGGCATGATTAATCAACTATACTCTAATAAAAAAAAGTTACCATCATTTAAATGCCATTTATTTTTTGAGTTGCATATAAAATGTTACCTGCTTCCTCAAGTGGCAAACCTTCTATAATCCCTCAGAGGAGTAGAGATAATAGTTATCTTAGTTTTAATCATATTCTCTCACAGGTATGTTTGCAAACCAGTTTTTCTACCTATGAGTTCTTTAAGGGCTCTAGACTTCTTACTGTAGACTCTCTTTCTGGAAGAGTGGCTAATACACATCCATTCCTCATTAAATGTAGGAGACAGAAAGAAAGAGAGACGTTAAGTCTATAAAAATAGAATAATAAATGTCTTCTGAAAGCTTTGTAGAACAAACTTCTTTGAATTTTATACTAAGAAAATGCTTTCATTGATTTATTTAATATAAATTTCACAATAATCCTGCTGTTTTTCCTTCATATGGTATCAAGATTTACAAAATGTTTCCAAGTAGGCTTTTTGTTGTTGTTATTTAGAACTTTCTTTCTCCCCCTTTTTTTTCTGGTGCTGCAGAGATGCCACCGATCCCGTCATGCTACAGTGAGAACTCCAGAACATTTTTATTTACATATGGCTCTGAAAAGCTTTTCTTTCGAGACTCTGATACCAGGTGTGTGGGTTTTCTCATACCATCCAGTTCTCTAACTCTTCAGATACTGACCGTGTGTCCTACAAATTGATTCAGTTGTGACACTAACTACCCAGAGTTAGTAGAGACCCTACAGGCTAAGAGCTCAGCCCCACAAGACTGTCCATACTCCGGACACCAGCCCTGATTCCCAGCTACCCCCTCCTCAGGTTCAATAATTTGCTAGAACAACTCCCAGAATGCAGGGAGACACTCTGTTTTCATTTATCCACTTATTATATAGGACATAACTCAGAGCCAGGGAGATAAAAAAAGGTGCACAAAGTAAGGTGGGGTTGTACAGGGAGCAGGGCTTCTGTGCCCCCTCCAGGCACACCTCCCTGCCTCCTAGCACTTGGCCGTGTTCACCAGTCCGGAAGCTGTTCACCAATTCAGAATTTCCCCAAACCCTTATGCTTCAGGGTTTTTATGCATGCTTCATTATGTAGGCATGATTAATTCAGTCATTGGTCATTGGTGATTGAACACAATTGTCACTCCCTTTCCACTTGCTGTAGGTCTAGGTGGTGGACCTAAAAATTCCAATCCTCTAACCAAATGGTCGTTTCCTCTGACAACAACCCTCATCCTGAAGCTACTAGAAGCTCACCCAGAATCCATTTATTAGCATAATCCCTGGAAAGTTTGAAAGGGGCTTATTAGGATTAAGGAAAGATGCTCCTGTCACTCAACACTCAGGAAACCAACGGTTTAAGAGCTATGTGCCAGGTACCTGGAACAAACACCAAATATAGGTATATATATCACAGGGGCTTAAACAATTATGATTTAAACTTTAACAACATGTGCCTATTTCAACTCACCTTTTGTCATCCAAATCAATTTCTAAACTCTAATTGTGAACAGCAATGATAGCCAAAGCAGAGGCCATTTTATGTGGCTCATGTGGTGGGTTATCCATCATGAGAGTTAAGCCATGGTTCTATGCCATCAATTAAAACTGTGAGTATGTTACTGCACAGTCACTCAGAGCCCTCCCCCTAAGGGGGCACAGGACAACACAGGACGAGAGGAAGGGGCAGGGAGAATATCTGTGCCTACTTTGCATTCAGGCTTATTCCTGTTGATGGATCATAAGACAAAGAGAGAGGAGGCTGTGTTTTTAGTAAGCTCAAGGGTCTTTTCCAACTTTCTTTGTGAATGGATTATTTCTGCCCATGCTTTATACTGTAGAAGTCCCTCAGTTCAGAAAATAACAGGTTTTATTTATTTATTTATTTTTTTGCAAAAGTATAGATGAATTATGTTTACCAGCTATTGCCTACTTCTCACAAATTGGCAAAAAAAAAAAAGTGTAGAAGTCCCTAGGTTCAGAAAACAACAGGTTTTATTTATTTATTTATGTATTTGCAAAAGTATAGATGAATTATGTTTACCAGCTATTGCCTACTTCTCACAAATTGGCAAAAAAAAAAAAGTTTGGATTCCTTTAAAGTTCTATAGGAACTCAAATGAACACGTTCATAAATAATTTTTTTTTTTTAATTTTTATGGCCACACCTGCAGCATATGGAAGTTCTCAGGCCAGGGACTAAATCCAAGCTGTAGCTGTGACCTATGCCAGATCTTTAACCCACTGCACCAAACTGGGGGTCGAACCTATGCCTCAGCAACGACCTGAGCCGCTGCAGTCAGATTCTTAACCTGCTGTGCCAAGATGGGAATTCCCGTAGATAATTTGAATGTGAAAATTTAAAGTATTTCTGAAATAAACTCTTCTCAAATTTAACTTCACCCTGCACAGAAACAATTATTATTTGTTTCACTAACATATTCATACATGTCAAATTTACTAAATAGGAAGGCTATGTTTTTTCACAAATTGATGTTTTCTCTATGAAAAGTTAATATTTCCAGAAACGCCCTAGTTCCATGCAGCATAAACAAATGTGAAGTAGCTGATGATTTTCCTAGGAAGCGTTACACTGAGGAGATAGCCACACTTACGTGTCTGTCGGTTCCTGCTGGTAGCTATGTGACTTGATTGATCATGCTCCTCTTTATCTGGACGTCAGTTTTCTTGTCAGGAAAATCAGAGCAACTTAGTTACCTCAAGAAGTCTTTCCACCTATAAATGCTATATTCTCATTGTCCTAGTCACAGAGGGAGAGCAGCATTCTAGGCAGACGCACTGAAATGATAAGGGTAGGTAGTAACCTGAGGTCAGCAGAGGAACAATGCTCAGAATTCAAACAAAGAGGGCCATTGCCCACCAGCAATGAAGCTGTGAAGCAACCTTGCTGTTTGGGTTGTCAGATCCTGCCTTGGGGTAGTCGTAGAGAGCATAGTGGGTCAGAAATCCTGGCTACATGTTCTAAGTATGTATTCATCAGCAAGACCCTTGATATCCCTTTTTTTCTTTTTTTTAGGGTCCCACCCCCTGCGTGTGGAGGTTTCTAGGCTTAGGGGTCGAATTTTAGCTACAGCGCTGGCCTACGCCACAGCCACAGCCACAGCACCTCGGCATCCACAGCAACTCAGCATCTGAGCCGCAGACCTACACCACAGCTCACGGCCAGATCCTTAACCCATTGAGCGAGTCCAGGGATTGAACCTGCGTCCTCATGGATACTAGTCAGGTTAGTTTCCACTGAGCTAAGACAGGAACTCCGAGACCCTTGATGTCTTGAAATCTCAGAGTCTAACACTTGGACACTATCCTTCCATGAAGGAAAATCAAATGATGTTATTAATGATGCAAAAGTAGGTCCTTATTTATAAGAAATGATTTCTCAGGAAGGACCAGAAGAGAGTCTCTTGTTTTTGGCTCACCACATTGGATGTAAAAATGCCTCCATTGTTAAAGAAAAGTTTTGGTCATCTCAAGTGTGGAATTTGAAACCTTGAAAGTCTTCTTAGACTTTCTCCTTCAGGAAGATTTAGCAAATGTAATTAGCATGGACATTTGAATTTTATGTAAATGTCCAGGAGCAGAGCAGGAATAAAGCACATTTTAAAAGAGTGAGCAAATTGAATCTCATAAATAAATGAAAGCTCCAAGATACAATATTTCCTGCTTTCTTTTTTGCAGGATGAGAATTATCTTTGACATCACAGAGATAGATCATCCTCTGAGCAGAAAATCATTACTTTCTAGAGTAAATAAAAGCTAAGTGTTTCCAATTAAAAGTTAAATGTTGAAGAAAGGAGAGCTTGGCTTTTAAAATCCCACTTTTCCTCTTTGGGTTTCATTTTGTGAGCCAGGGCAGTTATAACATCACCTCGTCTTATCTTCTGCAGCATGTCAGGTAACAATCCATATGTTATTAAACACTGACAATGAGTTGCACTTGGAGAAAGCAGAGGAATGACTCATTAAGTAACAGAAACTTTGTGTATGATCAATAATTGAGTAATTCAACAGGGAACCTAAAAATCATGCATACAACTGGCATCAGTCAATCGCTCCCTTTTTAATCCCCAGTATTTAACAGGCTGCCCAGCTGCCTCTCTCCTCTCCTTTTGTCTTGCTACAAGATGTTGCCAAAAACATCCCTTTGCCTCTCTGTCCATCAAATCTCAGCTTCCCTGTCTCTCTTTCTCCTTGTTTTCACATCATTGCATCAGGCCTGTTTCAATGTCACAATTTACCTTGAGTGCAGTCTTTTGTAATTTCTTGTTATTTAAGAGGTCATGTTGCATGTGTGCTTTCCATACTTGTCATCATGCTAATGGTTTAACTTCCAAATTTCATCTGGAAGGTAACAGAATGGGGCTGGAGGGAAGTGCCTGCAGACCCACATTCCCAAAGGGCTTAGTTGGTGAAGGCTTCCTTTAACTGCAAACCAGCTTAGTGTGCCATTCAAGTAAGAATAACATGATGTCTCTGAAAGGAAGGCAGATTTAGTGCCCTGTAATTCCCTCTCCATTCTAAGGAGGTTAAATTCCTTCGATTCATTTGAACCCAAAAGGAGGCTTTCGGAGGACAAAGCACCCATCCTAATAAAGGTCAAAATTTGGACCTTCATGTGTGAGCTGTTCAATCTTGCTTTTGCAAATAATTAAGTTTTAATCGAAAGAGATGGTGATTTTACAGCAACTTCCCACATTGCATCACCAGCCAAGGAAATCAGCTTAACTTACTTATCCTTTCCACTGTGTTTTTTTCTTTGTAAATTCTCACACTAAATGTTTGCTGGGTATTGGAATTTGCTACCATGAACACATTAAATAACATATTCCTCTAAGTGGCTTTTATATAAATTTCTGTCTAGGAATCAGTCACTTAAATGGATAATAATGGGAAAAAATGGTAAAGTGAATTGTAAGTCGCAGGTAAGTTTCCTAGAACATAAATCAGAGACACACCTTCTAGATAACTTCAACCTCAACATCAGAACCACATTATGCTTTTTCATAAATAAACAGCACATCATTCATTTATTCCAGAAATAGGACTCTGTTATCAGTTATTATAAATTGACCAAAGAATCCCTAAAGCAAAAATGGTTTTTATAGTTTCAGGAAATGTAGGTTTCCATGGAAACCCCACACTTCATTTGCATCATCCTGTTACCATTTTCAGTCACAGGACCAAAGAGCAGTGGCCCTACTTACATTAGTGTAGCTATTTATTTATTTAATTCTGTATAGAACAGTCATTTTTGCTCTCATATGTGTTCATCAAAGATTTTATTTTCATGGTCATTGTGGTAACTAAAGTATTGAATCATTCACCTGTAGACCAAGTTTTGACCTACCATAAAGTCGAAATTATCAATTTAATACATTTATTAAGCAACAAAATTCTTCTTCTATTGGAAGAAGTTTATCATGTAAATTAGAAAAAATTAAATTGAAGTTTTGGAGTTAATAATAACTGAGATAACTCTGCATAGCCTCTAGAACTCTGATTGTTATTCTAAATCATATGCAGTATGTGTATAATTGTAATTTCAAATACGTAAGTGAAATATGTATTTAAAAATTAGCACATGCCAGCTTTGCTACCATGGAGGAACAAAGGCCATGATTTTCTTTTTATTTAGTTCTTCAACATGAAAATGAGTTTTCTTGATTACAAAGATGATTGAGTAATACGAGGAAATATGAGTTTTACAGAATAAGAGGACTGAGATATTAAGACATTTTGACACTGAGATAGACACTGAAAGTCTGGATGCCAGCAAGTGACAGGCCTTTGAGAACAGATACAACACATTAAAGTTGTCTGCTTGGTTTTAATCTAAGACACTATTCTGTGACCTAGGTTGATGGGACTAGCTTAAGCATTGCCTTCTCTAGCCATGCCCTGATTGTCATTTCTATGCTTAGAGATGGCAGAAAAAGAAATACGTGTTTCCAGATTCTGTTGTATCTAAATGTTAGTAGGTGCAAACTATAACATTTAGAATGGATAAGCAGGGAGTTCCCGTCATGGTTCAGTGGTTAATGAGCCTGACTAGTATCCATGAGGATGTGGGTTCAATCTCTGGCCTTGTTCAAGTAGGTTTAGGATCCAGCGTTGCTGTGAGCTGTGGCAAACGTAGCAGATGCGGCTCAGACCCCGAGTTGCTGTGGCTGTGGCTGTGGCCTGCAGCTACAACTCCATTTGCACCCCTAGTCTGGGAACCTCTGTATGCTGAGGGCATAGCCCTAAAAAGACCAAAAGACCCCAAAAAACAAAAGGAAAAATGGATAAGATATGAGGTCCTACTGCATAGCACAGGGAACTATATCCAATCACTTGGATGGAACATGATAGAGGATAATATGAGAAAAAGACTGAGTCACTTTGCTGTACAGCAGAAAATGGCAAAACACTGTAAATCAATGATAATAAAAAATGCTGTGGATTCTACTATTCATATGTAAAAGACTTAGAAGATGGAAATGAGCAGCTTGGCTTGGTGCCAGAAATAGGGTGCCTAGATCTAGGGCAAAGACTGCATTTTCTGGGTCAGCTATTGTAGTGTTTCTGCCTGTGGCCCCTAAAATCATAGGTATCCAGAGTCAGTGATGGGAGTCATTTTTATTAGCACAGTCCCAAACTGTGGGTGTGCATTTTTGCCCACCACACTGTTCTTTGCTAGGTAGCATCCAATCTTGATTCCTTGAGTCTTTAGAAATCCTATCAACTGCAGAATACCTTAAAGTAATATCTTTCGTTCATACAATTGATGACACATTTTCTTGTTTATAATTAAGAACCTTTATCAATAGAATTACCCTATTAAACTGATAGTATGTGAGTGCTCAGAGCATTTTTTTTAATGAAAAATGATTTCAGTTACCTGAGAAACTTTTTCAAATGGCTATTCTTCATTGCCTTACCAAACTTCATTTCAACATTCTATTATATAACCTAGTATACCAGAGCCTCCACTGATGTGACAGTCCTGTGTAGATTAAAAAGGGTGAACAGTTGATTCCAATATGCCAACATAATTAAGAACCATTGACCTAAGTCAGCTATCCAAATCTGGCTCACATTAAACTTTTTTTAAAACTTGAGCTTGTGAAACTCACAGAGCCCCAGGTCTATTGAAACAGGTTCCCCGAGGTACAGACTAGAAATTTGTATACTGAATAAGTTCCTCAGGTGACTTTAATACTGCCGCTGGGGACTTTCCTAAGTCTCAGTGTTTGGAAGGAACTTACATAAAAAATAAGTCAGTTACCAGTTGGGCCTAATATAAATTCATTGAACTCAAACATTTCTTTGAGAGGATCAGTAGATTACTCAAGCAAGGGGAAACTACAAATTTTAGATATGGACTTCAAGGAAATACTCAATAAGATGTCTCATGATATGCTGGCAAAGAATATGGATAAGTCAGGCTGAATGCACAAATCAGTTCAATGGGAGCTCTGGTGTGGCTCAGCAGGTTAAGGACCCTATGTTGTCTCCATGAGGATGTGGGTTCAATCCCTGGCCTTGCTTAGTGGGTTAATGGCGTTGGCCTGCAGCTACAGCTCTGCCTTGACCCCTGGCCTGGGAACTTCCATAGGCTGCAGGTGTGGCCATAAAAAAAAAAACGATTGGATGGATTATTCAAAGGTGCAATGTCTATACAGAAAAGAATCTAATCAATAAAATGATACCCTTCTTTCCTAGAAGTTCCATCTGCCAAATAATCAATATAAATTTGATACAGATTAGTTTGTCTTACAGTAAAAACAAAGTTCGATTTTTTTTTTTTCCATGCTGTGTGTAAGTTGTTGATTTGCTGGAGACTCTGATTCACAACATTCCTACCAAGGCCACAGGATGAAGGAATGGGCACAATTTGGAGAACCTCTAGTGGGATGGGTGGAAATAGATATGACCCGAAAGATAGGTGTTTTATATTCTTAACACTTATCAAATATGTACAGTGTTATTTTTCCTACATTAAGCAATTCCAATACTAACAACCTGGAGTTGGCTCATACCACAGAGGTTAAGGGCTCAGTCCTGCAAGACTATCTTTTCTTCTTCTTCTTCTTTTTTTTTTTTTGGTTGCACCCATGGCATGCAGAAGTTCCTGGGTCAGGGACTGAACCCAGGCAATAGCAATGACAACACTAGATCCTTATCCCACTGGGCCACCAGAGAAGTCCATGGTTGCCTTCTTTACATGCCAGTTACAAGTCCTGGCCATCTGAACCTTTGTCAAGGGTTCCCACACCGCTTTCCTTGAGTTTGGTAATTTTCCAGAATGGCTCATAGAACTGAAGGAAATGGTTTATTTACTATAACCAGTTAATTATAAGCAATATTATAAAGGACACAAATGACCAGTTGGATGAAGAGGTATGCAGGGCAAGATCTGGAAGGACCCCAAGGACAGAAACTTTCTGTCCCCAGTGAATTTGGAGTCGGTCAGCCTCCGATGTGGATGTGTTCACCAACCCAAAGGCTCTCAGGATCCTGAGCCCCATCATTTATGAATTTTATGGAGGTTCTATTACCATTGTGATTAAATAATCAGTGGCCATTAGTGGTTCACTTAGCTTCCACCCTGTCTCCCCTCCACCAAGGATAAGGAGCTGGGCTGAAGTTTCCCATTCTCAAACATGGTTGATTCCTCTGTTAACCAGCTCTCTTCTGAAGCTATCTAGGGGCCCACCAAGAGTGCCCTCATTAGCATAAACTCGGGTTTGTTTGGAAGGTACTTATTTTGAAAAACAAGAGATGTTTCTCTTAGTCTGTCACTCAGGAAGTCATAAGGATTTTAGATCCTCGGTCCTAGAAACTAGAGGCAGAATCCAAATGTACATTTTCTTATTATGTCGCAGACCAGAAAAGATGCATGCCTTTTAACCTTCATCCCATGGAATAAATTAGATACTCCAATCAGGCTAACTTCAAGGGGCTGGAGGAAAGCAATTCTATAAGAAGATAGGGGTCACTGCAGAAAGAGAACTAGCCCTGGCTTTCTGTACACAAGATAAATTGTTTTGGCTTAAGCCATTTTGGGATCTAAGCCTGGCCGCAATGCTTGCCCCTAAACAAGTCTCAGTAATTAGTGAACTTAAGGAAACAAAAGAAGGCAGAACAGAAAAATGCAGTCAAACAACAGTGCAGTGATAAAATAGAATCCTGGTTCCTCCTCAAGAGGTATGTATAGTGATATCTTTGAGATCTGCAGGAACAAAGGCCCCCACCCAGGAGAAGGATGGAGTAATGATATTGACCTTTCTGACTTGAGTCAATCAACTAAAGCTCTGACTCTGTCGACCTTTGCCCCAATTCCATGCTCAGGTCACCTTTGCTCAAGCCCCTTCATGAATGTGCATGTGCCCTTAGCTGAAAATGTCCCTAGTTTTGCTGTTGGGGAGACACTGCCTTGGGAAAGATTCCCAGTGTTCTCCTTAATTACTGCAAAGTAATAAATCCTTCCTTCTCGCTATTGGTTGTGTCTATTGGCTCAACATCTATTAAGAGGCAAACCCAGTTTTATGGTATTCATTCTATTTTTTTTTTTTTTTGTCTTTTTAGGGCTGCACCCATGGCATATGGAAGTTCGCAGGCTAGGGGTCAAATCAGAGCTGCAGCTGCCAGCCTACACCACAGTCACAGCAACTCGGGATCCAAGCCATGTCTATGACCTACATCACAGCTCATGGCAACACCTGATCCTTAACCCACTGAGCGAGGCTGGGGATCGAACCTTTATCTTTACGGATACTAGTCAGGTTCATTACCACTGAGCCACAAGCAGAACTCCATCAATTCTATTTTTTTTTAATTTTCTATTTTATTTATTTTTAAAATAAATTTTATTGGAGTATATTTAACTTAGAAAGTTGTGTTAGTTTCATGTATATCAAAGTGACTCAGATATGCATATACATATATCCATTCCTTTTCAGATTTTTTTACCATCTAGGTTATTACACCACACTGAGTAGGTTACCCTGTGATATACAGTAAGTCCTTGTTACTTATCTATTTTATATATAGTAGCATATGTATGCCAATCCCAACCCCTAATTTATCTCTCTCAACCCATGTTATCTCTTTGGCAACCATAAATTTGGTTTTAAAATATCTGAATCTGTTTCCATTTTGTAAATTATTTTGTATCATTTTTGTTATATCCCACATACCCATTCTACTATGAGCCTAGGAAGAGAATTCAAACATGAGAACTTTTATATTAAGTAGATGAATCAAATATCCATTTCAATGTTATATATTGAGGCAAGTGATCATTTTACTTTATTATTATCACTGATTAGTATCCAATCCTGATATTGAATCTTGAATCTCGGCCCAGTAGTTCTGGTACACTGGATCAAATGTGATGGGGGACTGAGTAAAATATCAATTTTAGAAAAAAAAAAACCTAGTATGTATGTATTTATTTATTTATTTATTTATTGAATTAGATAGATGATATAACTCTGTATTTTTTTTCCATTATAGCTGGTTTACAGTTTTCTGTCAACTTCTCAGCTGTACAGCATGGTGACCTGGTTACACATACATATATAGATCCGTCACAAGTGATTAGACATAGTTCCTGGTGCCATACAGCAGTATCTCCTTGATTTTCCACCCCAAAGGCAATAGTTTACAACTATTAACTCCAGACTTCCATACCATCCCACTCCCTCCCCCCCTCCTTGGCAACCACAAGTTTGTTCTCCAAGTCTGTGATTTCCTTTTTTGTAGAAAGGTTCATTTGTGCAGTATATTAGATTCCAGATATAAGTGATATCATATGGTATTTGTCTTTCTCCTTCTGACTTACTTCACTTAGTATGAGGGTCTCTAATTCCATCCATGTTGCTGCAAATGGCATTATTTCATTCTTTTTAATGGCCGAGTAGTATTCCATCATGTATATATACCACATTTTCCTAATCCGATCATCTGTTGATGGACATTTGGGTTGTTTCCATGTCTTGGATATTGTGAATAGTGCTGCAATGAACATGCATGTGCAAGTGTCTTTTTCAAGGAGATTTTTGTCTAGATATACGCCCAAGAGTGGGATTCCTGGGTCATATGGTAGTTCTATGTTCAGTTTTCAAAGTTACCTCCATACTGTTTTCCATAGTGGTTGTACCAGCTTACATTCCCACCAATAGTGCAGGAGGGTTTCCTTTTCTCCACACCCCCTCCAGCATTTGTTGTTTGTGGACTTATTCATGATGGCCATTCTGACTGGTGTGAGGTGGCATCTCATGGCAGTTTTGATTTGTATTGATCTAATAATCAGTGATGTTGAGCATTTTTTCATGTGCTTGTTGGCCATCTGTATATCTTCTTTGGAGAAAAGTCTATTCAGGTCCTTTGCTCATTTTTAATTGGATTGTTGTCTTTTTTGCTGTTGAGTTGTATAAGTTGTTTGTATATTTAGAGATTAAGCCCTTGTCTGTTGCATCATTTGACACTATTTTCTCCCATTCTGTAAGTTGTCTTTTAGTTTTCTTTTTGGTTTCCTTTGCTGTGCAAAAGCTTGTCAGCTTGATTAGGTCCCATTGGTTTATCTTTACTTTTATTTCTGTTGCTTTGAGAGACTGACCTGAGAAAACATTTGTAAGATTGATGTCAGAGAATCTTTTACCAATGTTTTCTTCCAGAAGTTTAATGGTGTCTTGTCTTATATTTAAGTCTTTAAGCCATTTTGAGTATATTTTTGTGCATGGTGTGAGAGTGTGTTCTAGTTTCATTGATTTGCATGCAGCTGTCCAGGTTTCCCAGTAATACTTACTGAAAGGACTGTCATTTTCCCATTTTATGTTCTTGCCTCCTTTGTCAAGATCAATTGACCATAGGTGTCTGGGTTTATTTCTGGGTACTCTATACTATTCCATTGTTCCGTATGTCTGTTTTAGTACCAGTACCACACTGTGTTGATTACTGGGGCCTTGTAGTATTGCCTGAAGTTTGGGAGAGTTATGCCTCCTGCTTGGTTTTTGTTCCTCAGAATTGCCTTGGCGATTCTGGGTCTTTTGTGGTTCCATATAAATTTTTGGATTGTTTGTTCTAGTTCTGTGAAGAATGTCATGGGTAATTTGATAGGGATTGCATTGAATATGTAGATTGCTTTGAGTAGTATGGCAATTTTTACAATATTAACTTTTCCGGCCCATGAGCATGGAATATCTTTCCATTTCTTTGTGTCTTCTTTGATTTCCTTGATTAATGTTCTGTAGTTTTTGGCCTATAAGTCTTTCACCTCCTTAGTCAATTTTATTCCCAGGTACTTGATTTTTTTTGGGTGCTATTTTTAAAAGTGTAGTACTTTTGTATTCTTTTTCTAATATTTCATTGTTAGTATACAGCAATATGATTGATTTCTGAAGGTTAACCTTATATCTTACTTCTTTGCTGAATTCGTTGATCAGTTCAAGTAATTTTGGGGTTGAGTCCTTGGGGTTTTCTATATATAGTATCATGTCATCTGCATACAGGGACAGTTTTACCTCTTCTCTTCCTATTTGGATAACTTTATTTATTTTGTTTGTCTGATTTCTGTGGGTAGGACTTCTAATACTATGTTGAATAACAGTGGTGAGAGTGGGCATCCTTGTCTTGTTCCAGATTTTAGTGGGAATGCTTTCAGCTTTTCTCCATTGAGTATTATTTTGCTGTGGGTTTGTCATAAATGGCTTTTATTACATTAAGGAATGTTCCCTCTATACCCACTTTGGTAAGAGTTTTGATCATGAATGGATGTTGGACTTTGTCAAATGCTTTTTCTGCATCTACTGAGATGATCATGTGGTTTTTGACTTCTCTTTTGTAAATATGGTGTATGATGCTGATTGATTTGTGTATGTTGAACAATCCTTGTGCACCTGGGATGAATCCTACCTGGTCATGGTGTATGATCTTTTTTATATGTTGTTGTATTCGGTTGGCTAAAATTTTGTTGAGAATTTTTGCATCTATATTCATCAAAGATATTGGCCTATAGTTTTCTTTTTTCATGGTGTCTTTGTCTGGTTTTGGAATTAAAGTGATGTTGGCATCATAGACTGTCTTTGGGAGTGTAACCCTAGTATTTCATGGGGCAGGACTGAAGGACAAACTGTTCACTCATTCTTCTAGATCAGTGTTTACCACATGGGCTACACATTAGAATTGCCTAGGGAATTTTTTAAAAATCCAGATGTCCTGATCATATTACAAATCAATTTAAATCAGTATTTCTTGGAGTGTAACCCAGACATCCTCATTTTTTAAAAATTCCCCAGGCAATTAAAACGTGCAACCAAGGTTAAAATCTACAGTTTTAGAGCAATGTTTCTTATGCCTGCATACATACGGGAATCATCTGAGTGCTGCAGAGTGTGGTAAAATTGCACTTGCTCAGAAATCCCTGTTCCAGGCTCTGTACAGTTAAAGTCACAGAGAAATGGGTTTGAATTGAATATCGGAAACATTTTCCAATAGAGAATGGCTCAGAGATGAAATGAATTCTCTCTGTAGGCAGTGATTAAGGCTGCCTAAGTGACCACTTGGCAGGGCAGTGCAGGAGAATGTTTCAAGTGGCCCTGAGTACCAGCCCTGCTCTCTTTGGAAAACTGGTCTGTCTGTCCTTTCTGGCAGTGCACTCTCATAAACCAGCATCCGTGTTGCCCCTACCTGGTGAGAGAGCCTGCATGTCCCAAGGGGCTGAGGGAAACTGGGGTACAGAGATACCCAGATGATACTGCCATTAATGACAACTTCACCTTTATCAGAGGTATTTTTATAAGATATGTGCACGCAGGGGGTACGCCACTATGTATTCTGCTCTCTGTAGTTGTTTTGTGCATTTTTGTATCTTTTGCTTATGTTATTGGACATTTTATTTTATATTTTATTTTATTCTCTCTTTTTAGGGCTGCACCTGTGGCATATGGATGTTCCCAGGCTAAGGGTCCAATCAGAGATGCAGCTGATGTCCTATGCCACTGCCACAGCCACAGCAATGCAGGATCCAAACCATGTCTGCCACGACAACTCACAGCAACACCAGATCTTTAATCCACTGAGCAAGGCCACTGACTGAACCCATGTCATCATGGGTACTAGTTGGGTTCATTAACTACTGAGCCACAATGGGAACTTCAGGAAATTTTATTTTATTTAGTTATTTTTTTGCATAAAATTTTGATGTCCTGTCAATTACTGTAACTCTTAAGACAACCATATAGGTAATGTAGAAGGGATCCAAATATTTGGTCCTACTGGATAATCTTTGTATCTAATACTAGTGCTAAGTAAACATTCATTTTTGAAGTCCTGATTTCATTAGCATGTATAATTACTTTCTGTCTTTCATATAAAACGATGGAAGAATAACAACATGTGTGAAACACCAGCCCCTATCGTTAGTTAGCCTTATTACATCAGTCACTTAACTTCTCTGAACACTGGTCTCCTTGTTCCTAAAGTGCTAGTTATAAAATCTAGCAAACAGACACTTCACACCAAGTGTAAAAGGTGTTCTAATGATCTGAGTTCAGTGGGTATTAGTTATTTTCACTTCTTGCATATTGCAACTAAAAATAACTCTCTGTGAGCCACTTAACTAAATTAGGTATTTTCATCTCAGTTGTTAACTTCATGAGGACAAGTGCTTTCTGTTTTCACCTTGTGTTCTCTGTGTGGCCTGGAAAGAGTTTTGAAATATTAATCTTCACTACCTACTCCACGAGCCTCCGTTTTTCTGCAGTTATCATTATCCTTAACCCTAATTGACTTGGCATTCTTCATTTATAACAGAAAAATGAGTCATGCAGCAGAACAAAGATATGAAAAAGTGTCAGATTTTTGACTTGTCATGTTCATGAGCTTGGGCTTAAACATAGACAAGAATTTTGAACAATGGCTCAAAGCAAATTTTCCTCACTACTTCTGATATTCTGATGAGGGTAGTGGATAAATTGGAGGAAGAACTTGGGAGATTTAGCTACTGATGGACTTGAAGCTACACTCTACTCTCCCCCTGACCCAGGTGAGGCTGTTTCCCAATAGGTTTAGAAATACTACTGCATTTCTGAAGGGTCTAGAGATAGTTGACTGAATGCGAGAGCTAAGCCTCAATGTCCTTGCATCTAGAATGGGACTAGATGCATCTAGTTATGTAGAAATCTTGGGAAATGGAGAAGATGGTTACCCAAGTCACTTATTGGCATTTAGTGCAGTTGAGGCATTCTGGCCAAAAAAGGCTGGTCTGGGTAAAGGGGCAGAAGCAGCCTCTAAGTTTTTCCAATGGCTCAGAAGCAGGTGGGAACACCAGAATAACTCCACATTGGAGGGCAAAAGCGAGTGTTACTAGAATAAATCCAGACCTGGGGAGGCTTGGCACTGAAATGAGGACTTGCTCAGGGGTGGGATCTATTAACTGAGCTGTTGAAGTCTGATGGGAACACGGTGACCTCATGGGTCTCACGGTGGATGGATGATAAGCAAGGACTAGGTCACTTCCCCCAGGACCATGCCCACCCTCTGCAGGAAGCCTCTCTACCTCCTAGGTTCTAGGAAGGTAAATGAAGACCCTTTATGTACTGTGGGCAAGCCCAAAGAGGGAGAGTGGGGTAGAGGTGGTCAAAATAGAAATTAAAATTTAGACAAAGAAAGTTAGCCCCCCTTTTTTTTTTTCAGAGACTGGGATTTTTACCCGTTTCATTGAATTTTGCATTACTCATAGCTGAAGTCAATATTTATTATGGTAGTCAATTGAATTATTGGATATGAAGACCAAAAACTATCCTATAACAAAGTTTCTCAAATAGTTGTTATTGTCCTGTGTAAACATACAATCCACAAGTCCTTATTTTATCTTAAATATGGTAAATTTCTTAAAATATTTTACCCACAAGGAAATAAATATATAGATGAAAAATATCTACCTATTAGGACATTGCATTCATATAACAGTTTATTTTATATATATTAAAGGCAATTTTATAAAAGGTGATATTTTCTTTCTGTTTTTTTATTTTTACACTAAAGATAATATAGAGAAACTAAGAGAGTTAATATTAAAGAAATTATATTTTTGAATTTGGACATAACTCTGACAGTCAGTTCCACTGGGATTTTCTAGTTCTCTTCCATAGAAATATAAAAAGGAAATAAAAGAGTTTTATTAGTAATTATGGAGATATTAAATACCATGTGTTATAAATCATAGCACATTAATGACTAATGTTCAGCAATATCTTCTCTCATGTCATATTTGGAGCAGAACTGATTTAAGTGAAGGTAAAAGTATAAAGTATGTGCAATAATTACTGAACTTATTAGATAAATAATTCAGCAGTTGGAGAATTATTTAGAGCACTATTTAGGATTCTTGCCAATCTCTTCTCCAGTGGGTAGAAGCTTTGAATCATTAGTACATTTCTGCATAAAACTGATTAATTTTGATGGACAGGGCTAATTTTATAGTTTCCAATTTTGTGACTCCTCAAATAAGCTGTTTCTATTAGGAATCTTGCCTACTTGAATTGTCAGTTTCATTGTATTTTTTTTCCCCTCCATCAATTAAGTTCTAAAGTCCCAAGTTTCATTATCATTTACCACCAAATTATTTTTTTTTCACTTTCTATCTTCCTGTTTTATTATTTGCTAATCCCGATTCATGGCCTGTCTTAAGTTTTTCGATTTGCTGTTGTTGCTGTTTTTCAACTCAAATCTTCCACCTTCACCTAACAGTAGTTCCTGAGATCACAAAAACTTTTGAATTTAGTAAAAATTTAATAATGCACCCCCCTAAAGACACACATCCTCACACATCTTCATTTATCAACAAAGGGCATAAAGTGGTCATAGGAAGAAGAGTTAAGAGCAATACATACCTGGGTTCTTGCAGCAGCATGTTCTAGAACTGACTAGGTACTCAGTAACTATGGGTTTGTAGAGTTTGGGCTAAAGAGTTTGCAGTCTGCTTTTAGAAAAGAGGGAAGAATGAGTAGTTGGGGAATTAAGAAGAATACTAGATTATAAAAAAGAAAAATTATACAATCTGTATATATTTTATCTTGAAAATTAGTAATGTTTTCAAATTTCTTTAATCTTGAATGGAGTATATCACTGTGTATATATTAATTCCTTCATGATTTAACAAAAATTTTTGAGGGTAGAGTCAATTCCCATTTGTATATATGCCCGCTGTGCAGTTATTCTTTACTTCTGTCTCCACACACAGCATGTAAAAATGCAAGAAACAGGATAAGGGGTCCCAGTTCAAATTAAAACATGTTTAAATGCATATATTAATAAAAAGGAAAAGATCTTTAACAAAGTCTAACTGTACAAGGAACTAGAAATAGAAGAAAAACTAGGCACAAAGCCATCAGAAGGAAAGAAAAACAAACATTAGCAAAGAAATAAGTGTGAGACCAGAAAAATGATAGGGAAAAAGCAAGAAAACTAACTAGACTGTCAAAGATAAAAAGAAAGAAGACCTGAATAAATGAAACATAACTGAAAGAAGAGACATCATAACCAATACTACAGAAATATATAGGATCATGAGAAACTATGTACATTTATTTGCAAAAAAAATGGATAACCTAGAAGAAATGAATAAATTCCTGAAAACATATAATCTATCAAGACTGAATCAAGAAGAAATAGAAAATCTCAATAATCCAATAATAGTAAGGAAACTAATCAATAAATCAAAACCTCCCAACAGAGAAAATCCAGGACCTGGGGCTTCAGTGGTGTAATGATACCAAACTTTTAAAGAAGAATGAATGCCTATCCCAAATTCAAATATTTTTTTTGAATTTGGACATAACTCTGACAATCATTTCCACTGGGATTTTCTAGTTCTCTTCCATAGAAATATAAAAATGAAATAGAGTTTTATTACTCTTAGAGAAACTCTAACTTGAGTTTTATTACTCTTAGAGAAACTCTCTTAGTTTCTCTATATTATCTGTAGTGTAAAAATAAAAAACAGAAAGAAAATATCATCTTTTTATAAAATTGCCTTTAATATATATAAAATATTAATGCCTTTCCTTCTCAAAAAATTGAATAGGAAGGAATGCTTCTCAAGGCATTCTACAAGGCCAGCATTACCCTGATAGC
Source organism: Catagonus wagneri (assembly GCA_004024745.2). Classification (NCBI taxonomy): domain Eukaryota; kingdom Metazoa; phylum Chordata; class Mammalia; order Artiodactyla; family Tayassuidae; genus Catagonus; species Catagonus wagneri. Next base: position 30,474,807 of record PVHT020000521.1, on the reverse strand, counting down.
AAAAGCAGATAAGGATACTTATAGCATTACCCTGATATGCAAAAGCTTTTCAACAAAAATATTAGCAAACTGAATTCTGTAACACCTTTAAAGGATTACACATCATGATCAAGTAGAATTTATCTCTAGAATGCAAAGATGGTCTGCATTTGTAAACTAACAAATGTGCTATATCACAAAATGTAATGAAAGAAAAAAACTCATTATGAAGAGGATTTTGACAAAATACATCTTTTCATGAAAAAAGAAACCTTGACAAATTGAATATAGAAAACACATACCTCAACATAATAAAGGCCATATATAACAAACCCAGACAACATTATAATAAATGTAAAAATTTGAGAGCTTTTTCTCTAAGGTCAGGAAAAAGACAAGGGTGCCCACTGTCACCACTCTTATTCAGAATAATACTGAGGTCCTAGACAAAGCAATTTGGTGGGACAAAGAAAAAAGCTCATCAGAATTGGAAAGAAGAAAATAAATTTATCAATACTTGCAGAGGATACAATATTATATATAGAAAATTCTAAAGATTCAACCATAAAACTGTTGGAACTAATCAAGGAAATCAGTAAAGTTTCAGGATATAAAATCAACATATATAAATTGGTTACGTTTTGATACTCTCATAATGTAAATTTGTTTGGCCATTATAGAAAAAGTATGGAGGTTCCTCAAAAAATTCAAAATTAGAACTACCATATGATCTAGCAATCCTGCTTCTGAATATAAATCCAAAGGAGGTGAAAACAAGATATTGAAAGGATGCTTGCACTCCCATGTTTATAGCAACACTATAAACAATATCCAAGATTACAAACAATCTACATGTTTATCAGTGGATGAATGGAAACAAGTCACACACACAGCATAAGAAAGGACTGCATGGAGTCTAGTAGGAAAAGAGGAGCAATCAGATGGGGACACACGTGCCTGGAAGGGGTCACAGAAGAAGTTCAGGATCCTCTGGGAAGTGAGAAGTTCAAGCCACATATTGGACATCCCATCGCTGGGTTCCAAAACCAGGAAGATGAGTCCCCTTAGCTGGACTGAAAACCATCAGGACAAACCAGAGGCCTGTAGAAAACTTGAGGCTTTTACTTATAAAGGGTGCAGGCAACACTGACTCCTGTGAACAAGGCAGAGCAAACAGCCTGAGAACTACCAGAGGCTCTGGCTGGTTTCTCATGATTGTCCCAACGGGCACCTGGTGTCTGCCAGCTTCAGCCTTTCTTGTTCCTGTGCAGCTCTCCCCTGGGAAAGAAGAAAAAAAAAAATCAGAGTGGAAATAAATAAAACAGAGATAAAAAGATGGAGAAGATTAATGGAATCAAGATACGGTTTTTCGAAAAGATTAAAAAAAGAAAGAAAAGCCTTCAGCCAGGCTCATTAAAAAGAGGGAGAGAGAGAGAGAGAGAGAGAGAGAGAGAGAGAGAGAGACAGAGAGACAGAGAGACAGAGACAGAGAGAGGAGTTCCCTTTGTGGCTCAGTGGTTAGTGAATCCGACTAGCATCCATGAGGACGTGGGTTCGATCCCTGGCCTCGCTCAGTGGGTTAAGGATCTGGCGTTGTCATGAACTGTGGTGTAGGTCGCAGACATGGCTCGGACCCTCATTGCTGTAACTCTGGGTAGACCGGTGGCTACAGCTCTGTTTGGACCCTTAGCCTGGGAACCTCCATGTGTCGCAGGTGTGGCCCTAAAAAAAAAAAAAAAAAAAAAAAAAAAAAAAAAGAAGAAGAAGGAAGAAGAGAGAGAGAGAATTCAAACAAAATAAGAAATGAAAGAAAATGCAAACAATATCACATAAATACAAAAAGTCTGAGAATACTACAGTTATATGCCAAAAAGAAGGACAGTGTAGGAGAAATAGATACATTCCTAGAAACATACAATCTTCCAAAGCAGAATCAGGAAGGAATAGGTAATCAGGACAGATCAATCCCTACTAGGAAAATTGAATCAGTAATCAAGTGACTCCCAGAAAGCAAAATTCCATGACTGGATGGCTTTGCAGAGAATTCGTTACCCTGCTCACACTGTTATTAAACTGGCAGCTGGTCCCTTGATAATGGCTTTCTACCTCTAGTGGAGAATAAAAAGAGGGTGTTTAGGATGATGCTCCAAACTGGAGACAGTTAATACAAATACCATGTGATTCCACTTGGATATGGGATAATGAAAACATTTATGATATTCACTCAGTTTTCATACCTCAACATTTCAAAAATATGATTTTAACTGAAAACAAAAAGATGAAAGATATTATACATTAGAGTGATTTAGGAAAGAGAGAAGCAGAGAGGTGCAAATGGAATGGAGGAGGAGGAGAGGGGAAGAAATGATAGCCTCAGGGCTCCCTTGGTTAATTGGGTTTCTTATGCTGTATTGTCAGGAAATTATAAACACAGTGCTGTTGCACTGATTTGAAATGAGCATATCTTAGTTCGCCTACTTCTACTTCTACATACATCGGGGAACAGAGAGACAGACAGACAAAGAAACAGAGAGAGACATATGATAATATCTGTTTTGATCAAATACCTAATATTTGAGTGTATAAGTCAACATTCAGTCAAATCCAAGAGCAAGACTGAGGATGCATATTACCATCATGAATTAAACTTCTGGAATACAAGGACAAATCCCAAACTGTATCCAACAAGTATGATAATACTGTTATCATTACAATTTCAATAGTCATGCTACTGAAGTCTGCTGCTACTTCTCAACACCATCAGTGGCTCCATGGCTCCTCAACTGCCTATCTGATATATTTGCCAAACCAAGCAGAGTTTCCAGTGAGTCCAGTTGGAGAATCGGAGTGGCATGGATCAGCACTGTTGGTAAAAGACCTTGAATATTGTGATGTTGCCAAATAAGGCATAGGATTTCACTTCCTCCCAATTATAACTAAGGTGAATACAAATTTACTGCCACTTGAAGATTTGGTCAGCAGTAAACATTTGATTTCATTGAAATCACACTGCACACAGAAGTTCTACGCACCCCTTGAAAGAACAAGTGTCAGAATATTTACAGGAGCAGAGTTAAGACCGTTACTTTAACATTTTTTTTTTGTCTTTTTGCCTTTTTATGTAGAGCCGCACCCGCGGTGTATGGAGGTTCCCAGGCTAGGGGTCTAACAGGAGCTGTAGCCGCCGGCCTTCGCCACAGCCACAGCAACGCGGGATCCGAGCCGCGTCTGCAACCTACACCGCAGCTCACGGCAACGCCAGATCCTTAACCCACTGAGCAAGGTCAGGGATCGAACCCGCAACCTCATGGTTCTTAGTCGGATTCGTTATCCACTGAGCCACGAAGTGAACTCCTACTTTAACTTTTATTTTTGTTTGTAATATTTGTATATGCAATTGCTGCTTCACGATGACTTGAAACAAATTTGTCCTTAATTCTTATATCTAGAAATGAGGATGAAGCCATGTAATTGGCACACAAAATACTGCCACTGAATTTCTGTCCACACCTCAGCTTCCTTTGCATGACACCAATTTCAACCTCTTCCCTGGAGTGGAATGATTTGTATATCGTTACAGCAGACTTTGTGGAAAAAATATTTGCACTCTTGAAACACAGCAGTTTCATTACTTATTCAGCAGGTTCCAGCAAATGAAGTTCTTTCTCTGCAAGCCCGGTATTATTGTTATCTGCACTGTACAATATTAAGGCTTTCTTTTGTTTAAACAGCCTTTTAAAATGTAATAGCCACTATTCCATATTGGATAAATATTTTTTACATAATGAGAAAGGTCAGAAATCATGCAGTTTGGTTTTTAACTAGAGAAGAAATGTGTGTGTGTGTGTGTGTGTGTATTTTTTTGATTCTTGTCAATATTTCTTTGATATTAGTGGTGCTAAATACAATGAAGAACATGATGAGGACAGTGTACACTTGGGGTTCTTAAATTTCTCAGAGCTTTGTTCCCTTGTCATATAGCACATTCCCCCCTCAATATGCCATTCTAAACCAATTTGTCAAATAGTTATGTTGCTAGTGAATTGAGATCCTGAAATGTTTCACCAAGCAAGTAGACCAAAAGAATAATCATTCATTTGTTCCAATTTTTTTTTGTGCGGAAAAAAAATGTTTTCATTGTTCTTTTCCCAAATATCTGATTAGACAGAAGTAGTACACGAAATAAATCACCGGTCTTTTGTGCACAGTATATTATTATTAAAAAAAAACATTGTCTTACTAGCACATTGTCTAGAAAGAATAGTCTACCTGGGCTTTATACCTTGAGAAAAAAAAGCAACTCTGCTTTATTTAAAGAAGTCATAAATATTTTAATCATTATTTCATCAAACTTTATTTAAATACTAACTTAAAGCTATAAGTATGGTATACCATAAGTATTGTTGTACATGAGTTTGGAGCTTTTACAAGTACTGAAATTTTAAGGTGGCACAGTTGACGTTTTGTTCATGATAAAATTCTCAAAATAGCTTTTTAAATTTTTTCATTCCTGATTTCCATGGAATCAAACAATCATAATTGAAATATACATAATTCTTCATCATGATTTTGGTGAAAGTTTTGGAATTTAATTCACCATTCACCGCTACACATATGTTAAATTATAATGCTACACACTTCTTATTTTTCCATCTTATATTATCTTAAAATTTTTACAGAAATGTATTTATTAGCTCAAAAAAGAACAATTTGTGCCCCCTGAAGTTATCTGGATAGCATAAAATTTCAATGGTTTCATAGATTAATAGCTTTAATGGATTTAACTGCCAATCTTTCTCCCCATTTGTAACTATTGCAAAGTTCTTAATAATGACTCTAGCACACAAATCTAACAGCTTTTGCCATAATAATTAATGGTTGAGTTATTTTCTTTAGCAATGACAAATAACTCAGGTGACTGATATTCTTTCTCATTATAAATCACGTAAGAAGATTTCATTTAAAGTTTTATGTCTGTGGGGCTTCCCTCTGTTTAAAATTGTAAATTGAGATGTTAACAATAAATCACACGCCTGTTTGTAATCCTGAAGTTGCCGTGGTGATTAGATATGATGTTACATATACGATCATGAAGTCACTGATCACATAGAAACTTAGGGACGCCAGCCAGGACAGGTGAGATGTTGGCATCAGACTGTGTGGCTCTCCAAGGGTCAAGGGAGAAGCTGAGGCTAAAGACCACATAAAGGCATAAACACGAACTTGGTTGCATCTGCAATATGGGCTCATTTGAAATAGGTACAACAGTTGCTGTGCTTGCTCACAGCAGGGATGGGGACCTGCAGTTTGGGTGACTGTATCTGTCAAATGTTGCTAAATGTCTATGCGCCAAGTGACATGCTGGGTGCTAGGGATATAAAGCCCTAGCATAGGTTGCAGATGTAGCAAAGATCTGGTGTTGCTGGGGCCGTGGTGTAGGCTGGCACCTGTGGCTCTGATTCGACCCCTAGCCTGGGAAATTCCATGTAAAGCCCATCCTCCCATAATTCCCTTTCTAGTGGGGAAACCACATGGTGAACAGATCACAGCTGGTCTATGTGCCAAATGCCACTGGAAAGTCATCATAGGGAAGTTTTGAGGGTGGGGCCTTATGCCGTGGAAATCAGTTCTGCTGTAAAGAGGTAAGTACAAAGGTGCTCCTTAGAGAGACGATAACATGAGCCCATGGCCTCGCATCTTCAGGAAGCTAAAACTATTTCATTTTATTTTATTTATTTATTTTGCTTTCTTAGGGCTGCACCTGTGGCATATGGAGGTTCCCAGGCTAGGGGTTGAATCAGAGCTGTAGGAGCAGACCAGCTCCACAGACACAGCACTAGGGATCGGAGCCACATCTGTAAACTACACCACAGCTCACGGCAACACCGGATCTTTAACCCACTGGGCAAGGCCAGGGATCAAACCTGCATCCTCATAGATACTAGTCAGATTTGTTTCCGCTGAGCCACGATGGGTGCTCCCTAAAACTATTTTAACATGGCTGGCAGTGTGGTGCCAGGGGAGGGGAGGCAAAGGGCGGGGTGGAATCGCCCAGAATGAGATGATGCAAGTGTGTGAGGCTGTGCTGAGATGGTTTCGGAAATGGCCGCTAACCCGGTTGACCTGGGGTGAGATCCACGAACTTTATTTTTAGGAGGCAACATTGCTATACTGCTATACATAATAAGAAACCATGGATATATTTTGGAAAGTTGTGACGATATTTCCACTCCTGAAAGATCACTTCCATAGTGATAAAGGGGTAAATGGGATGGCTGGGTAAGGGGGTGAAGATGAGGAAGCCAGTGAGAAGGGCAGTTATCCAGCGGAGGGCTGATCCAGTGTGGGGATGGTTAGGGTGATGAGAGGAAGAGAGATTCCAGAGCTGTCAGTGGGGCAGAAAGGAAAGGAATATGGAAGCAGATTTCAGGGGCAGGGTGTGGGGATGGAGGGAATGCCAGGGGTGGGGTCAGCTACTGTGTATGCTCACGGTAATTCTGAAGTGCCTATTGGACATCCAAGGGAAATATTGGAGTAGGAAATGGCATTTATGAGTCTGGACTATAGTAGAGAACTACCAGCTATGGCTGGATTGTGCACGTTAATTTTATTGTCAGTGGTTAAACATGCCCACGAGTAGATGGGAGGGAGTAAGTTCATCTAAGGAGAGGGTATAGGGAGTTCCCACTGTGGCTCACGGACATAGCATCCTTGATGATGCGGGTTCGATCCTTGGCCTCGCTCAGTGGGTTAAGTTTCCAGCGTTGCCTCAAGCTGAGGTATAGGTTGCAGATGTAGCAAAGATCAGGTGTTGCTGGGGCCGTGGTGTAGGCTAGCACCTGCGGCTCTGATTCGACCCCTAGCCTGGGAAATTCCATATGCTGCAGGTACAGTGGTAAACAAAACTAAAATAAAAACAAAAAAGTAAAGAGAGGGAATAGGATGAGAAGGAAAAGAACTGAGATTGATGTCTTCCACTTTCTACTTTGGACACTGCCACCGATGTTGATGACTCCTTAGGGACACAAGGTCATCAGGCAAGGAGGAAATGAGGTCACCATGTGAGGCTGAGCTACTGACAAGGTCCCCTCTCTATCTCTGCAACCCAGTGCCTGATCTTGACCCCATGAGATGGGCCTTCACCTCAAATAGGCCTCACATCACGGTTTGCACTTTTATTTCTCTTTGTGTTCCTAAGACGTCTCTAATACTTGCTTTTAGGTCATTAACATGCATATGGTACGGTACCAGAGTATTATTTACTGGGCTGTATAGTCGTTATAAAATCCCTTTCCCCTTCTGTGAGAGCTGGAAAGTAAGATACATCCTGGGGAAAGCGAAGCTATTTAACGGTGTATGACTTGCTTTAGAATGATTTTCAAGGCCATTGGGAAGATGCTAGAGTAAAACATGAAGCCAAAAACTGAGAAACCCACCTACACCCTGTACTAATGTCTTAGGAACCCAGTGATGCTGCCGGTTGCACTACAGGCAAAGCGGGAAGAGACCAGAGGCTTGGTGTCTGTCCATCAACGTTTCACATCACTGGGGAGTTTAAGCTCACGTTGATTCCGCCCATTTAAGTGTCCCCAGCCTGGGACTCCTCTGCACAGCTGACTTTGGCTGAGGTTGGCAGCTGGCCCAATCTAGCGCCTCTGCAAAGCTATTCTTCTTTCTGCCTGGGGCTTCAAGGGCACAAAAGCTTCTCTCTAGTTCCCGTCTCCCTGCGGCACTTGAAGGAGAGGCAGCCTGAGTCAAAGGGCACGTGGCCTGGCTTCCGCGCTTTTAAATTGGCATTGTGTAATGCTTAATTGGAATTATTTCTCGAGGCCTCAGGGATAGTTGTATCTAATCAATATGAAAAGTAATTAGTGGGCAACTGTGAGGTGGGAACAAAAAATCTAAAATACTTCTGACCCGGTTGATACGGTGTTTATATGTGATAATAGCTTCATGTCTTCGCATAAAAAAGTCCGTTTCGTTAATTAACAAACTTAAGACTGCAGTTTATATTAAGACCACACAAGCGTGGCTTATTCTCATTTCCAAATGAAGGAAATAAAGTCAAGGATCATAAACCCAATTTAATAGGGTGAACTTGCCAGGGGAGTGGGAGGCTGCTTCGATCCTGGGCTGGGTACTGAACTCAAATTCCACTTTCCTGGATGGAAGACTTCTGTTTTCACCCCTCATTTTGAAAATGCCCAGTTTTCCCCAAAGGCCTGTGGAAGAGTCTCAAATGCCTTGGCTCAGAAGGGATGGCCTTTCACATCAGGCCCCTTCTGTTTCACTTCCAGCTAAAACCTCCACGTAACCACTGCCTAATCATGTGCCAGGCGCTCTTCCCGTGATGCTTTTCATGGGGCCTCTGCAATCATGCCATCTCCTCCCCTGGAAAGCCCGTCTCTTTTCTCCGCTGATTATTCTTATTTGCAGTCTTCACTTTGACAGGCTCTCCAGTCAGTCGTCATCATTCAAACTCAGCATCACTTTCTCTGTGTCTTTGCTTGTATTGACTTTCAGTAGTCTTCTTTCTGCTATATGTCTTTGATTTAATTTTTTATTAAAGTATAGTTGATTTACAATGTTGTGTTATTTTCAGGTATCTAGCAAAGTGAGAAATACACACACACACACACACTCACACATATATATTCTTTTTCAAATTCTTTTCCCTTATAGGTTTTCACAAGATATTGAATATAGTTCTGGATGCTGTACAGTAAGCCCTTTGTTGTTATTTCTTTATGTGTAGGTAGGTAGGTAGATAGAGAGATAGAACTATCCTTTGTGGCAACCATAAGCTCTTTTTCTATGCCTGTGAGTCTGTTTCTGTTTTCTAAATAAGTTCACTGGCATCATATTTTAAATCCCATATATTAGTGATCTCACGATATTTGTTTTTGTCTGACTTAGTTGACTCAGTATGATAATTTCTAGTTGTATCCATGTTGCTGCAAATGACAGCATTTCATTCTTTCATGGCTGAGTAGTGTCTTGTGTGTATGTATGTGTGTGTGTCTGTGTGTACACACACCATGGTAAAAATTATGAAAGCCTTCATGCTAAAATTAGGGACAAGATAAGGATGTCCACTCTCACCACTTCTATTCAACATAGTATTAGAAGGTCTAGCCACAACAATCAGAAAAGAAATTAAAACAGAATACGTTTCTTATTTGAATGTCTGTCATAACTATGAGAGTTCCAGCAAAACTCCTTGAAAGCAGGGCCAAATAAATTCACCTGAAGAGAATTAAACCAATTCTCTTCAGTATTAACAAGGGCATACTCAACAGAAATTGTAAGAAATACAAAATCGTACAATTTACTTTAAAATTCCATTCATCAATAATGTTTTTTAAGAGATTACTATTTGTCGGCCATGGTTCCATGTTCTTAGGCTATATCAGAGACCAGAATATGAACGATCTCTGCTCTTGTGAAGCTTTCAGTCTAGCAATTGAAAAATAAAAAATAAACAAATAAATCAGGGACTGGTTAGTATGTTAGAGGGTACTCCATGCTATGAAGAAAAAAAAAAACAATGTAAAGGTTTCTGAGAGTGTTTGATGTGGGGATTGATTGTAATTTTAAATAGATTGGTCAAGACATGCGTCATTGAATTGGCAGCATCAGAACAAACATAGACTTAGACGTAATGATGTCTGAGAGATGATCTTTCCAAGTAGAGCCTACAGCCAGTGCAAAGTGTATGAGGCATTTTTGAAGAATAGCAAGGAGGTCTGAGTGGGTGGGACAGAATTAGAGTCAGAGAAAGTTGATGTTGGAGAGGCACTTGAAGTGTGTGGGGGAAGGAGGGAGGCTCAAGGAGGAGAGGTTGTGTATAGCCTTGTAGGCAGTTTTAAGGTTTTGGCTTTGTAGGTCAGGGAAAGAGGGAGCCTTGCAGAACTGCAAAATACAAAGTAGAGTGATTGACCTTGCACTTGTAAAGGCTGCTTTGCTGAGACTAGGCTGTAAGTACACAAAGACAGAAGGGCTCATATGGGTCAATAGCTGCATCTAAATGGGAGATGTTAAAGGCTCAAATTTAGGAGTCAACAGTGGAGATGGTACAAGGGGATTAGCTTAAGACAGAATCAATAGGGTACTTAAAGTGGGGTTTGAGGTAAAGAGAGGAGCTGAGAATGAGAAGAAAAGATTTTGCCCTGAGCAACTGAGGGATGAACTTGCCATTTTCTGAAAAAGCCTGTTTCCACACGTGGAAGGAGAGGATCAAGAATTCAGGTGTGGACTTTCCAAGGTTGAAATGTGTATCGGGTATCCATGCACAATTCAATAAAACAGTGGGAAAGGTGATCCTGGATGCCATCAGACGGAGCTGAGATAGAAACACAAATTTGAGAGAAATTGCCATGTGCATGGCATTCAATCCCTGAGATGCGATAAAGTTTGAGTCCTCGGTTTGGTTCTCACCACAGCTTTGGACTAACCCCGCCCTCTTGGCGGCACTATCTCATCCAGGTTGTGTCAGGTTCTTCAGCTGTTAATGGGGCCTCGCTTAACTCACCAGCTTATCGTGAGGATCAGATAGCAGGTCCTCTTGGATGTAGTGCAAATTATAGAGCATTAAGCATTAATGAATGGGAAGTGGAGCTCAGCCCATCCGCAGGCTCGGGCGGTGGGGGCGGGGGGTGAGAGTTTTCAGAGTCCAGAGCTCTAAGTGGACGTTTCAGGTCACCAAGTGTCACCTTAAAAATAGTCTTTCTGAAATAAATGAGCTGATAGTCTATATAAAATGCTAAGCACAATGCCCTCACCTCACACGGTGGTGTGTGAACACTGATGCTCTCTATTTTGTGGTCAGAGACCTGATCCAAGGTGCCCTGTAAAGTGAAGACTAATCAGGGAATCAGATAGTTATTGGGCAGGAGACAAATGATGGTAGCTTTAATTTTTTTTCCCCCATTTTTCCATTAAGACCCCTTGGACCAGTTGACGCATCATAATCCCACTCAGAGTAGATGTTTCAAGGTTTATGTCCTTTTCTCTTTAACTTACTAAAGTAGTGCAAAATGAATGTTGTTAATGAAGAGCAAGAGTGTTTCTCTGAAATAGTGTTCCCTTCTCATTCCAAAGTTCATATGCAATAGACTCATAACAATTTTCTTTTTTAATTGAAGTATACCTGATTTACAATGTTGTGTTAGTTTCAGATGTATAGCAATGATATATACACATATATGTGTGTGTGTACTTTTATATATATGTGTGCACTTTTTCAAATTCTTTTCCATTATAGGTTACTACAAGACATTGCATATAGTTCTATGTGCCATAGAGTAGGGCCTTTTTGGTTATCTATTTTATATATAGTAGTGTGTACATGCAATGCTATTTGCAGTAGCCAAGACATGGAAGCAACAAGTTTTTAAAAAATGTGTTTGATTTGTTCTCTATGGACAAATTCGTTTTACACTGGACAGATGCTTAGGACTTTGTAAAACAGCAAGATCAGATTGGCTAAAATATATGTTCAGTTTAGGTTAAGAACCCCTCTCTATAATAATTTGAAGATGTTACATATTTAATATACCCTTTCTTCAAAGAAGATGAAAGAAAACAGGCAATTGTAGAGCTTCTGTGGCTAGCGACACAATGCCTGCTGGATGATCAATGTTCTCTTTAACTGTTAATAGAAGTGAACTCAGTTTACTGAAAATAAACTTCTGGCTCACTTTCATGTTGTAAATGGAAATTGCTAGGTATAAACACAATGGCCTAAATGGGCAGTGACAGACAATGCATTTGATGGACAAGAACTGAGAGAGATCAAACAGGAACTCTACAAAGCTGAGTTAGCACACCATAAACAAAATAAACAGAGGCAGATGAAAAGAAAGCTCATGAATAATAGATGAAAGATGCATTGAACACTATTAAAATTTGCAAACTCTGGGTGGCTGATGGATTCCAGATGGAGCAATCCCAAAGGACAGGTGAGTGAAAATAAGACCAGTTGAAAGAAGGAAATTAAGGGGTGTGGGAGAAGCTCCCCATGTGGCAGAGCAGATTTGATCTAAAGTATTCAAAAAAGCCAGCAGAAAAAATATGCAATGTATATGACACTAATAAGCAAATGAACAGAGAGTAGTAAAAAAAATAAGAAAATAAAATAAGATTGGGAAATAGAAAGTTAAATGGGCAGACGTGGCAAATGTGAACCATGAAAATCATGATGAAATGAAAGCAATATAATTTTCCTTAACCAGGGACAAATGAGCTGGAGGAAATTGGCTGAGAGTTTATTAATAGAGGATCTAGGTTGTTTCAGTAATTTGTAAATTCAAAAGAAGCAAAAGATATGCTGATGAGAAACGAAGATTCTTATTCAGAGAGAGCAAAGCAAGAGATGTATGTTGTTCAAGAAAGAGAGATACTTTTCTAAAAAGCTTCTTAAATTCATCTTTTAAAGAAAAATCCTTAATATACCAACAGTTTTTTTGTTTGTTTTGGTCTTTCTGTTTTTTTCTAGGGCCGCACTCGCGGCATGTGTAGGTTCCCAGGCTAGGGGTCTAATCAGAGCTGTAGCCACTGGCCTACACCACAGCCACAGCAATGCAGGGTCCAAGCCGTGTCTGTGACCCTCACCATAGCTCACGGCAATGCTGGATCCTTAACCCACTGAGTGGGGCCAGGGTTAGAGCCCACAACCTCATGCTTCCTAGTCGGATTCATTAACCACTGAGCCATGACAGGAACTCCAACCAACATTTCTTTATTTCACATTATGATGAGATAAACTTTCTCATAAATGAATTTTTGAGATTGTGACAGTGTTCTTCATTCAAAATCATAGGTTTTTATTATGAAAATGAAGAACATGTGTTCATGCTTACCTACCTTTAGGAAATACTGTCAACTCTTTTTTTTTTTCCTTCATAGATAAGTTTCACCACAGCTTACTTCCATTATTATAGTGGGAACTATTCTTCTATGTAGCATTCTATTCTACTGTATTGTTTTTTAGCTATTACCATGGTTCCTATTCTTAAAAAGTAAATGCTGGGTGTATTAGCCCATATGTGTAACTCAGTCTGCCAGTATTTTGCAATTAATATATATGAAAGAATACTTTTGCTCCTAGTTTCCTTAGATCAAAACATTGGCATATTTGGAGTTCCCGTTGTGGCTCAGTGGGTTAAGAACCTAACATAGGTCCATGAGGATGTGGGTTTCATCCCTGGCCTTGCTCAGTGGGTTAAGGATTTGGCATGGCCGTGAGCTGTGGCATAGGTCACAGATTTGGCTCAGATCCCACATTGCTGTGGCTGTGGCTGTGGTGAAGCATGACAGCTGCAGCTCAATTCAGCCTCTATCCTGGGAACTTTCATATGCCGCGGGTGCAGCCATAAAAAGAAACATTTTTTAAATTGGCATATTTTATGTTGTTTTTCTATAACTTTACATAGAGAGGCAAACAAATGGTTAAGTTCAGACAGCTTAGGTTTGATAGACGCCAAGAGGTTGTAAGCTACCCAAATCTCCATCACTAGATAAATGGATAAAATATGTGATTCACACATAGGACGGAATATTACTCAGCCTTATAAAGGAAGGAAACTCTGACACATGCTATTACATGGCTGAACCTTGAAGACATTATACCAAGTGGCATAGCCACTCACAAAAAGACAAACCCTTGATTATTCCACTTATATGAGAAATCTAAATTTGTCAAGCTCATAGAAATAGAGAAGAGAATGGTGAGTGGGTGGTGAAAGAGAAAGAGAAGCCAGGAGATTTCTCTCACCTCTTTCTGTCTTAGATTATGTGTTTGACAAAGATTTTATATACATATCTACATATATATATATATATATGTATACACACACACACACACACACATATATATATGTATATATATATATGGGGGGTGGAGAGAGAGAGAGAGGAAGAGGGTATATAAAACCTCCTCTTTAGCTCTAGCTCCAGTGTCCAAAGCCCACTGTGGTCCCCGCTCCCCCCCAAGGATTCTCACCCTCCAACGTAGAAGAGAATTTTGGTTTTGTTTGTTTTGTCATTTCCTGTTTAGCTTCTTAGCATTTTGGGGAAAAAAAAAACTATGTTAAATTCTCTGCGTTTCTTTCATTTTGATGTGATATCTCTTTTCCTCCTTGGAGCCTGATAAACCTATCAAGCTCATAGTGCATTTTTTTCTGTGTATTCATGACATTAAAAAAAATGTTTTGTAGTAGAATGTTATTAGTCTTCATATAGACCCTGAGTATTTTTTTAATTGTGGTAAAATTTACATACAGGGAAATGAGGTAATCTTATTTTCAATTTATTATTGTGCTAGATGTGTGTGACTTTGTAATTACCACCTCAATTCAGATACAAAACATTTCTTTTTTTTTCACTTTGGAAAGTTTCAGGGCTTTCCTTGTGGCACAGTGGGTTAAGATCTGGCATTTTCACAGCTGCTGCTCAGACTGCTGCTGTGACTTGGGTTCAGTCTCTGGCCTGAGAACTTCCACATGCCCTGGGTACAGCCCCCCAAAAAGAACGTTACAGAGTGCCAAGTCTCTGAAGATACACTCTTTAGTGAAATAAACATAACTGGTGAAAATTAATTAAAAGCAACTACTTAAAGTCTCTGGAAATTGTAGAGACAGAAAATGAGGGGCACACAGAAAATGAAGAAAAAACTAATCAAGACAATCTATCAAAACTCAATAAAACAGCAAGAGTCTGTGGCATTCAAATTGTGGCCTCCATTTCCTCCTTCCAGACCAGCATGACTGAAACCCTAGTCCAGGAGGCTGGGGTGGATGCAGCCGGGAAAATAGCACTCCCTGTAGCCCCAGCTGCATTCAGGAGCTCTGATCTTCTTCCTGGGAGGGCAGCCTCCCCTGTTTCCTCTTCCCTTTAACTCCAAGTTATAGAGGCTTAATTCAAGGCTAGTGTGTCTGAAAGGTTCTTCCATGAAGCATCTGTTACCAGCTAGGGTGGGAGAGGATGATGATGCTAGAGCTATAATCATTCTCACCTTAGATCATTCTTGGAGTACTAAGTTCTTTCATAGGGCACTTTCTTATGTAGGGAGAGGAAAGGTAGACAGCTCAGAAACTACTGCATTAGTCCTAGCCTACACCTAAAACAGAGGTGTCAGAAAGAGCTGTTCCATGTCCCTGACATCAGCACCTGAGCGCTGGATCAGATATTTTGACCAGAGGTAAAGGCAGGCAGTAAAACAGAGAGCTTTGAAGTTCTCCTCCAAAGAGCTGAACTTTTTTAAAACATAGAAAAGGGGGATTTCAGTGCTAAGGGAACTCTAGAAAACAATGGGTATTTTGAGGGTAAGCATGGTAAATCACAAGCTAGTTACTTTACCAGAGTGAGCAAGGGAATTAGAGCTAAGAAGAGTCCTTCAGGGGTAAGAACAAGGCACAAAGACTGACCTCAAAAACTACCACTGTGCAGACTGACAAACAGCCTATGGAATAAGTGATATCCCAGGGTAGTGCTGAAAGTAATAGAGCTGGTGAACAGTGGAACTTACTAGCTGGATGTGGTCAGAAAAAGAAAGACGCTGTCAGTGCCCCATTAAAACCACTGGCATATTGGAGTTCACTGGTGGCTCAGCAGGTTAAAGATTTGGCATTGTCACTGCTATGGCTGCAATGGCTTGGTTGCGTTCATTCCCTGGCCCAGCAATTTCCACATGCCGTGGGTGCAGCTGGAAAAAAAAAAGGCCAATAGTAAAAATGTACGTCAAAACAGCTGGAAAAACAAACAAACAAAAAAAACGGGATCCCACTGTGGCTCAGCAGTAGTGGACCTGATTAGTATCCATGAGGATGGGGGTTCAGTCCCTGGCCTCAATCAGTGAGTTAAGGATTCCATGTTGCCATGAGCTGTGGTGTAGGTCACAGACATGGCTCATATCTTGCATCACTGTTTCTGTGGTGTAGGCCGGCAGCTGTAACTCCGATTTGACCCCTAGCCTGGGAACTTCTATATGCCCCAGACGTGCCCCTAAAAAATAACCCCCCCAAAAACAAAGGAAAAAAAAGAAGACAAAAAAAACAGTGGCATACCAAGACGAGTTTGCAAATACCTTAGTCTGTGTACTTTGAAAGCAACAACAGAGGACTCACACTGCAGGAGAAAGCAGACATCATTAAAGTAGTTCAGCCAGTCAACAAACAAATTAAAAAAAGCTAAAAGAATTAGAAGGCAGAAGTGGGCAAACAGTAAATCAGAATTTCTATGTTATATAATCTATATAATGTCCAGGTTTCAACAAAATGTTATAAAATATGCATAGAAACAAGAAAGTCTGATGCATGTACAGGGGAAAAAAATAAAGCAAGCAGCAAAATCTGCCCGTTTTGAATCACACACAAAGATATTAAAAACACATACAAAAACTTCATGATAGACATGATAAATATATTCAAATAAATAATGGAAACCATGCCCAATAATGAAAAAAATTACTTCAAAAGATCATCAAATAGAGAATATCAAAAGAGATGAAAATTATTTAAAAATGAAGTTCTGGAGTTGAATAGTACAACTGAAATGAAATATTTACTAGGTGCTCAAGAGAGACGTAAACTGGCAAAATAAATAATTAATAAGCTTGAAGATAGGTAATATGGATGAGGCAATTCAAAAACCTAAAATTTTTTTTTTTTTTTTTTT